>OY741976.1:87500-90000 GCA_963555595.1 Tethea ocularis | reverse complement strand
GGTGCAGGTGGGGACAACGTTAGTAACAGGTTGTCTCGTTGTTTCTTCCAGTGCCTGTTTGACTACGTTAATATGTTCTTTGCGTGAAATGTATTCGGAATCAAATCTGTGGGCTTGGCCTAATTTAGTTTGAATTTCCAGTGAGGTTAAAAGGACGCTTCTTATTCGCTCGGTGGCATCGATTATTTTTGATTTGGATTCTTTAGTTACACTTTTCCCTTTGCTGATCTCCCGTAGGATGGTTAAGGTGAGGTCGACAATTTCGAAGTGGTCGGGACACTCAGGTTCCAAGGTTTCGCGTCTTACGTGAGAGCTCATATTGGTGTTGTTGTTTTGTGGCAATAAATGACTTACTTAATGTTTCCTCTATGGGTTTTGGGAGTTGGATCACTGTGATAATTATTAATGCACACGCGAGATTGGCCGTTAGACGCACTTAACACTGCACTGGGGCTTTAATTTAACAGAAACTAACAAGAGTGGGGGGGTGGAGGACAGAGTTGTTAGTGGTGGAATTAATCTACTGGGGACTTAATTTCTGATTGCATCCGCCGCCCGATGGGGGGATGTGTTCTTGTGTCGAGTAGAAAAGCAGCTCAGGATGCAGGTGCAGGTGACCAGTTGTTGTTGCAATTTTCCTCGGGATTAATTGTACGTCGTTACTGTCGCAAATTGCAGAAATTCTTCTAAATTGTTGGTTGCTGGGAAAAATGGACCTTCTGCGACATTCACGGCCCCCCGATGTTTGATCAGTGCTGTCTTCAGCCAACGTAAGATGTAGGGCCGTTCTAATACGTGGGTAGGTCTGCAGTATCGGCGGCGACAAAAGTGACACCAGCGACAATTGCGACACCTTAGTGGGGAGGCTGGCGAACACGATGACAGATGCTGCTTTGTGACAATGGCCACACCCGAAGCCAGCTCGACGGGAAGCGGCCCCGGTTAGGTTAGGTTAGGTTAGGTTAGGTTAGGTTAGGTTAGGTTAGGTTAGGTTAGGTTAGGTTAGGTTAGGTTAGGTTAGGTTAGGTTAGGTTAGGTTAGGTTAGGTTAGGTTAGGTTAGGTTAGGTTAGGTTAGGTTAGGTTAGGTTAGGTTAGGTTAGGTTAGGTTAGGTTAGGTTAGGTTAGGTTAGGTTAGGTTAGGTTAGGTTAGGTTAGGTTAGGTTAGGTTAGGTTAGGTTAGGTTAGGTTAGGTTAGGTTAGGTTAGGTTAGGTTAGGTTAGGTTAGGTTAGGTTAGGTTAGGTTAGGTTAGGTTAGGTTAGGTTAGGTTAGGTTAGGTTAGGTTAGGTTAGGTTAGGTTAGGTTAGGTTAGGTTAGGTTAGGTTAGGTTAGGTTAGGTTAGGTTAGGTTAGGTTAGGTTAGGTTAGGTTAGGTTAGGTTAGGTTAGGTTAGGTTAGGTTAGGTTAGGTTAGGTTAGGTTAGGTTAGGTTAGGTTAGGTTAGGTTAGGTTAGGTTAGGTTAGGTTAGGTTAGGTTAGGTTAGGTTAGGTTAGGTTAGGTTAGGTTAGGTTAGGTTAGGTTAGGTTAGGTTAGGTTAGGTTAGGTTAGGTTAGGTTAGGTTAGGTTAGGTTAGGTTAGGTTAGGTTAGGTTAGGTTAGGTTAGGTTAGGTTAGGTTAGGTTAGGTTAGGTTAGGTTAGGTTAGGTTAGGTTAGGTTAGGTTAGGTTAGGTTAGGTTAGGTTAGGTTAGGTTAGGTTAGGTTAGGTTAGGTTAGGTTAGGTTAGGTTAGGTTAGGTTAGGTTAGGTTAGGTTAGGTTAGGTTAGGTTAGGTTAGGTTAGGTTAGGTTAGGTTAGGTTAGGTTAGGTTAGGTTAGGTTAGGTTAGGTTAGGTTAGGTTAGGTTAGGTTAGGTTAGGTTAGGTTAGGTTAGGTTAGGTTAGGTTAGGTTAGGTTAGGTTAGGTTAGGTTAGGTTAGGTTAGGTTAGGTTAGGTTAGGTTAGGTTAGGTTAGGTTAGGTTAGGTTAGGTTAGGTTAGGTTAGGTTAGGTTAGGTTAGGTTAGGTTAGGTTAGGTTAGGTTAGGTTAGGTTAGGTTAGGTTAGGTTAGGTTAGGTTAGGTTAGGTTAGGTTAGGTTAGGTTAGGTTAGGTTAGGTTAGGTTAGGTTAGGTTAGGTTAGGTTAGGTTAGGTTAGGTTAGGTTAGGTTAGGTTAGGTTAGGTTAGGTTAGGTTAGGTTAGGTTAGGTTAGGTTAGGTTAGGTTAGGTTAGGTTAGGTTAGGTTAGGTTAGGTTAGGTTAGGTTAGGTTAGGTTAGGTTAGGTTAGGTTAGGTTAGGTTAGGTTAGGTTAGGTTAGGTTAGGTTAGGTTAGGTTAGGTTAGGTTAGGTTAGGTTAGGTTAGGTTAGGTTAGGTTAGGTTAGGTTAGGTTAGGTTAGGTTAGGTTAGGTTAGGTTAGGTTAGGTTAGGTTAGGTTAGGTTAGGTTAGGTTAGGTTAGGTTAGGTTAGGTTAGGTTAGGTTAGGTTAGGTTAGGTTAGGTTAGGTTAGGTTAGGTTAGGTTAGGTTAGGTTA
>OY741976.1:0-85000 GCA_963555595.1 Tethea ocularis | reverse complement strand
TTATCTACAATGTTCTTAGGAATACATACTTTGTTTTATCCACTTTCATAACTATTCTACGTTCTTATCTGGTAATTACTTTTACACAGCATATTTATAACCACATATTTTACATTCTTATTTCTATCAATACTTAAGGCAAATAATTTACGGCTGTTTTATTTTGTTATACAGTTCTTAATACTACGGGCACTCACTGTATAGCTCAACTATGCAGTGGTGCATCCTTATTTTCTACTATTTATTTTTCTTTACAACTATTCTTACAATATCCTTACAGTATACGATAAATTTATCTCTAATGTTTTTGTTATCTATTATCTTGCATAAGTTTTTTTCTATAATTTGCGTATCTATTTCGTTTTCAATTTCAAACCGTTTTCTACCGTAAATAGGACAGTCTGTTATAATGTGCACGGCACTTTCCTCCACGAGGGGATCACACGTGCACGCCGGGCTCTCCTTGCACTTGAAGCGATACAAGTATGAGGAGAACCCGCCGTGCCCCGTCAAGAGCTGGACTGTTAAATGATCCAGTTCCATCTTTTTCACGATGCTATAAGCCCGTATCGCGTCTGGGAAGAAAATCTTTGTAGTCGTTGCGGTGTCGCCATTTTGATACCGCCGGTTCCATTCGTCAAGCGACCCCGCGCGGATTTGTCGTCTGACGAAGGAAACCGGACAGCTGTTATAATTAGGCTTGGTTTTCATGTACAGTGCTGCACTCTTCGCTAGCTCGTCGGCCCTCTCGTTACCTTGCAATCCCGCGTGTGCTTTTATCCAAAACAGCTTTATTATTTTGCGTTGGTCTTTCAGCTTCCGTATATTAGCTCTTATTTTTACTGCGAGGGGGTTGGTTGAGGAGACGTTTGCCACTGTTTCAAGTGCAGATCTTGAGTCGCAGTATATATGACAACTAGATTTTGGGATTTTAGTCGCTCTTTCAGTGGCTTCCACCAGCGCCAGGAGCTCCGCTTGGTAGACGGAGCAGCTTGCTTCCAACTTTAATTTACGGGTGCCGATTTCCACAGCCCCGTCCCAAATGGATAGTGCTGCGCCCACCTTCCCTTTTATTTTACTACCGTCGGTGAATATATTTAATTCACCGTTGTAGTGCTGATCTAGTGCTGCTCCGTCTTCCAGGCATGCGAATTCAAGATTTTCCTGTATTGCAGGGTGTGGCATGGCAGTGTAGGGCACTGGTCTCTCCATCTCTCGGTCCCCCACTATCCGCTGGGAGTAACCTTTCCTCTCCATATAAAGCGAGGCTGCTTCCCGGACTCTAATGTCCAGAGGAAGCAACCCAGCAAGTAGCAGAGCCGAGTTGAGTGAAACCGTTTTATAGGCCCTAACAATCTTTTGCGCAAAACCACGCTGCACGGCATTTAGCTGGTTTTGTATACCAATCTTTTTTGTTGCGGGCGCCCATGCACTTGCGGCGTACATAACTGTTGGCTCTATCACCGCTGTGTATATAGTTTTTATTATTTCAGGCTCTAGCCCCCAGTGAACCTTTGCGGCCCTTGAAAGCTGTTTATAAAAATTTAGTGCTTTACGGCAGACATTCGCGGCGTGAGTATTGAAAGTCAACTTTTCATCGATGGTGAGGCCTAGCAGTTTGATGTCTCTAGACATTGTGATGTCCACTCCACCCATGTTCAGGCGTGGGTTGTCGTACTTTAGTTTTCGCGTAATGACCATGGCCATGGTCTTATGTGGAGCGAATTTCAGTTTGTTCCTGACTCCCCACGCCCGAACATGTTCCAGGGCGGCGTTTGCTCGTCCCTCAATCTCCAGGGCCGTCTCACCATCGAAGATCAGGACAACGTCGTCCGCAAAAGCCTGCACGTAATCCCCTCGATGTTCCAGCTCCTTTAAGAGTGGGTCTAGAAGCAGGTTCCACAAAAGAGGTCCACCTATTGAACCCTGGACGCAACCCTTCTCTGTTTTCACCGCAATCTCTTCGCCGGCATATCTCACTCTGACTCTCCGGTTTCTGAGGTAACTGTCGATTACCCTCCTCAAGTTCACGGGACACTTTTCCTCAGCCAGTCGGACTCTAATGGCTGGCCACCACGCGCTGTCGAACGCTCCCTCTATATCTAATGACACCAGTGTTATAATCTTTTTCTGGTTTATCTTCGAATTGATGTATTGCATTAGAGTATAGAGGGAGTCCTCGGTGCATTTTTGGGGCATGAATCCGAACTGGCGAGTACTCATCCTCGGGAGCAAGTGGTACTTGATTCGGGCGACCAACATCCTCTCAAATATTTTTCCTAGTACGGGGAGGAGTCCGATGGGTCTATATGACTTCGGGACGGTGTACGTTTCTTTTCCCGGTTTGCGTAGAACAATGACTGTGGCGGCTTTCCAGGGTTCAGGGAAATGACCGAGTTGGAGGCACTTGTTCAGGATTTTCAGGAACAGGTCCGGGTCGTTCTTCACGGCTTCTCTACATATATCGGCAGTAAATCCGTCGGCTCCAGGTGCTTTCTTTGGGTTGAAGGCATTGATCGCAGTTTCTAGCTCATTCCACGTAAAAGGTGGGTCACATAGCTCACCTTGTAACTCATCGTTTACCCTTTCAGCTTCAGCCCTGATCCTGCGATGTTCGGTGTTGTCGCCATTTACGAGGTCTTCCGGGTAAAACGTTTCCGCAAGCACCTTTACGGAACCTTTGGCGTCCAACACTTTACCCTCAACTTCCAATGGTAAGTCCTCTTCCCTTTTGTTCGTCCTACCGATAACCCTGTATATCCCATCCCAGACCCCCTCCCTGTCCTGCTTCCCACAGAACTCCTTCCAACTCCTTATCATAGCCTTCTTTGCTTCCGTCTCATATTCTTCTTTCTTTTTCAGGTACTCCTCGACTACCCTCGACCTTCGGACTGGAGCGGCGCATCGGATTCTTCGCTTTCTGGTGGTGACTTCTCTCTTCAGGGCTGCGAGTTCTTCCGACCACCACGGCATGGTAAGTATTTGTTTGTTTTTCTTTTTTGGAATTGAATGTGTGCATGCTTGTGTTACTGTACTTGTGTATTCGTCTACTGTTTTTTCTATCTGTTCTATATTACTTATTTGTTCTATTTCTATTTGTGTAAGTAGGTGTTGGTCAGCCTTTAATTGGTCCATTTTCTCATGAAAATGACGCCAATTTGCTTTCCTCGTATTGTAGATTCGAGTAGTTCTAGTAATGTGGGTGCCTTGTGATTTTTGTACATTTACATTGAAAGTTATGCCGTTATGATCCGAAGTTGTGAAAGTCTCGTCTACTTTCCAGCCATCCACCAGAGTCAGCATATCTGCCGAGCACGCTGTTATGTCGACGCAGCTGCAAAACCGCTTGTCCCCTCGTATTGTGTCGAAGGTAGGAGTAAGCCCAGTGTTCAGTACCTGAAGACCCAGATCATCAAGGGCGCATCTCATATCCTCGCCTCTATTGTTCGTTGTTGCACTCCCCCACCAGATACTCCAGGCGTTTACGTCACCCCCGACTACCAACCTCCTTGTCCCTATTACTTTTCCAATCTCAGCAAGATGTTCAAGGTATGGGTCTATGGGCAGATCTTTTTCAAAATACACGGATACCAGAGTGATTTGCCAGGCCCTCGTTCGGATTCCCACCACCGAGATGTTATTGGTGGTGAGTTGCGGGTATTGTATGACGTCCAGTGTGGAGTCCAAGACGACTATTGCTGCTTTAACAATCCCTTCTCCTTGCTCGGTGCTCTGGTAGACCCTTGCTCCGTGGTATGCCTTCATTTTCTTTGCTCTGCCCACATATGGCTCTTGGAGGAGTGCTACTGCAACTCCTCGCTTCGTCGCTTCGATAAGGACCTCGTCTGTTGCGAGTTGTTTCTTCTGGAGGTTGGCTTGTATAACTCTGTATGGGGTGCCCTCAGCAGTACGCTACGGTGGATCTCGCCAGTGCCTCCCACTTGCGCCTCACCGGACATTCTTTACCAAAAGCGTTGTGGTCTGTTCTGCCGAGTTTTGCCTTAACGCAGTTTGTACAGCTGGGGGGGCTATCGGCCAGGTAATCAGCACACTCCATCTTGTGGTGCGGACCTCCGCAGTGGCTGCACGCATCAACGGTTTCGTGACAGAACCGCTTCCCATGTCCATACCCGAGGCAGCGAGAACACTGTACTAGAGGGGACTGGTCCGCGACCCTTATCCTCTGCACGTCAATATGCACCGCCTCCGCATCGGTCAGGCACTGCCAGATACGCGGCGATACCCTGGCTACGACATGTGTGGTAAGCGGGTTTCTTGCTCTACGCCGAAACCGCACCTCCATCCGATCGTCTGCCGCGCTTATTCCGTGCAGCAAGTGCCGATTTTGAGCCCGGATTGCCCTTATTATTTCTTCGTCTGTATTACTTTTCAGGACGCCATAGAGGATGATGAGAGGGTCTTTATTTTTCAACTCTTCCACATTCAGTTGGTCATCTTTCTCCTTAATACTGTCTCTCACTTTATTGATTTCATCCTGGTTTCTACATCCAACGATAATTTTCCTGTCCTTTCCTTTCCTGATTCTGTCAATCCTAACTCCTTCTTCCTTAGCGTTAACCACCCGTCTTATCTTCTCGAAGACCTGCTCTCCCGTCTCGTGCTCGTCTTTAGATGTGATAATGAGTGAGTGCATGGGGGCCGTCTCCGTAGGCTGTCTCCTAGGTGTTCCAGCCGCTACATTTGCGTAGGTTCTCTCCAGCTGGTCCTGATGCTTTTTTATCAAATCCGTAAGCTTTCCCATTTCCTCTTTGCTCTCTTTTAGATACTTGGTATGTTCCTCTATACCCTTCATCATCGTATCTATCTCATGTTGTGGTACTTTTGTGTTCTTGTCTACCAGCTGGGGTACCTCGGCTTCCTTTTCTTTCCCTTCCAGTTTGTTGACCTCTTCCAGATCCCTTACCAAAATAAAGAGCCTTTCTATAGCATCAATAACCTCAGTTTTTATCTCGGTTTTGAGGTTACGGCTGTTGTTCAGATGTGTTTTGGCCTTCGTGAGACAAGCTTTCGCTTCAGCTGTTTTATTTTTGTATCTTGGGGTCTGCTTAGGGGATTTTGCGGCCTCGGGTACTGCTGTGGATACCGTCTTCCCTCTTTGGATGCCTTTGCCTTCAGGGGCTGTCGAAGCCAATTTGGCTTTTGGTCTCCCCTCTTGCTGGCTTAGGGTCCCCGGTTCAGGAGTCGGTGTTGAGGTCCGGGCTTCAATTTCCCCGACACTGCGACGGACTTTAGTGGTCTTGGTACCACTTCCTACCGTTGGTGGGGCTTCTAGTGATGCTTCTTTCATCTTTGCCTCTCTTGGCGAGCTGCTGGTCCGTTTTGGGATCGCGCCACCGTGTTTCCCGTCTGGGGTTCTAATACCGAACATTCTGTGCGAATAGGTAGCTCGGGAAGGAACGTCGAGTAAGGGCTTAATTGGCGTGTAAAGGGCGTCAATTAAGGTATACAAGATAGCGCAATAGCACAATGATAAAGTAAAATAAGATATGTAAACAGTAAATAAAAAACAATAAAATAAAAATATGAGTCAGAATTTATAACGAAAATGATGTGAGTATACAGACAGGTCCTATAACGGTACAACTTAGTAGCTAGTAACAATATTTCTCTGAAGCGAAAATATGATTTGTCAAATTTTTATGCAAGATACTAGCTATCAAAACTCACAATTTTGATCTTTCTTTTTCAGGTGTCGTCGTGGCTGCCTGCCGGTCAACGTTTTGCAGGTATGTGCAGTATAATTTAAATAATAATAAGTCAGGATGTTATTTAAATAGAAATAAATGTACCATATATCAACAATAATAAGTATTGACCCAATACAGTGCAGGTGCAAATTTCTTATCTATAAAAATTCCTTTCCCTCAGGTAGCAACAGGTGGCCGGCGCGATCGACGCGTCGACGCGATGAACTCGGTAGGCACGCGACGTCACTACTTTATGCTATGTGTGGGTTTGATGCCGGTTGTTATATGTATATTTTACTATAGTTTTATGTAGCTTTAAGTTGATTTTAGGATTTAATTTAAGTAATTTTATTTTCCAATTTAGGTTTAACTGTTTTAAATATTTTTAAAAGATTTCAAAGATTTGTTTTAACTACTTTAAGATTTTGATTTATAAGTTTGTATTTTATATAATATGTATAGTCAAGGTGCTAAGTAAACTACCTAGTATGGAAAGAATGTATTTGTATAATTTACTAATTTAATATTGTCAGCGGTTTTAAATTCCTGTATTCAACTATGCGAGTCACTTTACCTTTTCCAGGTAGCCGGCAACGGGTGTCGGCGCGGAAGGCGCGGGCGGCGCGGGGGCCGGCGCGGCTCGGGCGGTGTGGATGGCGCGGAAGGCGCGGGCGGCGCGGGGGCCGGCGTGAGGGGGCGGCGAGCGGCGAGCGCAGCGCGGTACACCAGGTAGATATAGGTGTAGGTATAGGTACGTACGGTGATTGCTACACACAGGTAAGTGACTGCAGGTTTGGTTTGAAGTTTGAAATTAAATTGAATTTATGTAGGTTATTTTTAGATTAAGTTTAGTAGGTATTTGGTTTTTATAATATTCCGAATTTCCAGGATTCCCGAACCTTAGTTTGTAAGTTCCTATTTCATATGCTGCTCCTCGAGGGAAGGGAATCGTATACCTATAATATACTTTATCTATATATACAGTAATTAATATGTAGTCGACAATAAGGCAATAAAGGCAGGGTCTATCTATTTTATGTATGTATGTATAGGTATAAATACTATACACTGTCCACCGTCTCTAACTTCCTCCGCTAGCGAGTATGTGCCTTGTACGATTTATATTATCATCAGTCGTTAAACATTCCTATCTAAAGATCTCGTTCCCCTCTCAGGTAGCTGCAACCGGTTTGGCCGGTCGACCGCTCGCACGGTCGGCTCGTTACACCACGCAAGCACGCTGGATAAAGTACCCTTAATGAGTGTGGGTTTGATTCTACCTAATTAAGATTTCTTATTATGGTTTATATAGCTATTTTTAAGTTTGAGTAAGTGAGTTTAATTTAGATTCTAAGTTTTGATTTTATTTAATTTTAAGTTAGTTTTATTTTAGTAAATCTTAGTTTTATTGTATATATATAGTTTAGTTAAGTTTTATTGATGATGCCAGTATTTTTAGTTTTATTAAACTTAACTTATTATTTGTGTAAATAAATAAATGAATTATTAGTTAGTTCTAGGTTTTATTTATTTTATATCTACTACATCTAACTATTTTGTGTATTCCGAGTACTGGCTCCAAGGATAATATATATATTAGTATATTATATGTCAACGCTAATTACTGGTGAATACGGAGTGACGTAATCACGTATAGTTTAGTTGGTGCCGGCCGTCTCGGGTTGCTATGTGCGCGGCGCTTTCCCTTTTCCAGGTAGATGCAACAAGTGGTCGCCGGTCGGCGAGGCCGGCTCGGTGGCTCGCTCGCTCCGAGTGGAATGTCGGGTGGGCTCGCTTTGGCGCGCGCACTAGTTATATGCCGTGGGTTTGGTGTCGATTTATATTTTAGTTTTAAGTATTAGATTTTTAAGTTTAGTTTTTTATAATTAGTTTTAAGTTTTAGATTTTAGGTTTAGATTTGAATTAGTTTTAAGTTTTAGATTTTAAATTAGTTTTAAGTTTAGTTTTAGGTTTTTAGATTTTAGATAAGCTTCTTCCAGGTACACCTCGAAGGAAAAGAGATCTTATCTCTGAACAGAGTAAAGTCGGATGTTACCGCCCCTACGCGGTGACCGCGGCACAAACGAAAACAAAAATCCCAAAATAAGTTTTTGGGGTTTCTGCCCAGTGCTCTATGCAGAATACTTGAGGAGCCGTGTGTGTAGTGACGCACACGGTATGAACAATGTTGAAAACCGCAGCTCGGTGCGACGTCAGAGTCCGGAGTTATGCCGGTTTTGTATTTTCAATATGGCGGCCAAAATGGCCTCCAGAGTCAGACAGCGCTATAACTTTGTCAGTTTTTGTCGCAGCGAGATGCGGTTTGGACTGTTGGTATTGGCTGAACTAGGTCCCTCATTAACAGTGTCCAAAATTTTGCCCAATTTTTTCACCCCTTAAGGGGGTAGTAATAGGGCCAAAAAGTCTAATCCACCTAATTAAGTCGCGATGTCAGCCCCCGTTCCGATGTTATCAGTCAAAAATGGACTTAGAGATTCTTAAAGCTAACAAGAAATTTTTATTACAGTATCTAGGTCAAGATGGCCGCCAATCAGGTCACCTAGACGTCCTAACTTCGACGTCCTTGGTCCGATCACCCCAAGAGTGGGCTCGTTTTGTAGGGTTTGCCTTCCCCTATCCTATACTATTTTTGAAAACGAGAATTTCCCCCCCCTCGATTTGATCCGATCAAAGAAACGTTTAAAATTTTACAATTTTCCTTTTATTTCGGTTAAGATAATATCTAAAATTTTGAAAAAATTTTCACACCCTTTAGGAATTTTTCCTGTTGGGTGGAATGTATAATGGTGGGGGTAAGTTTTAAATTTAATGACGAAAATGTGAGTTGAAATTTTTGAATATTTTTAATTAAATAACTGTAGGTTTTAAAATTCTGAATTTTTGTACACTTAAAGTCTATACTGTTGTCCTTCTTTTTACAAAATAAAAAAGGGGGGTCACCGCTTCAAAAATCTAGGTATGATTTTTTGAAGTCTTCGTGAATTTTTCCACTTCCTTATAATTTAAATATCTCAGCCGCCACTTAACTTTTTCCAGGTTTTTAAAAGGCGCTGGGTACGGGGCGGCGGGGTCCACGATCCTGAACACCCAGGAGTTGGCAGTCAGCTGCAGATCCTGGAGCTCGTGGGCACGCGGTTTTCACTTTTCCCGGATTTTCTCAGCGCTCCTGCGCGAGAAAAATCCGGAATTGGTGTCGTCGTGAGGAGCTCCTGCAGACACACCCTGAGGTGTGAAGAAATCGGTGGGTCGTCGCGACCAATCGGCCAGCGCACGCACTTTTGTATTAAAATTTTACACAATTTTCACTCTTTTGTCAATAACTTGGTGAAAAACACTTTAATAATGACGCGGTTTTCACTGTCACATGCGCCGTAATTTTCCGCGTATTTTGGTATGTTGATCGTGGAAATCGGTGCACTATGGCCACTCTCGCGATTTTTAAACAGGATTTTGAGGCACGATCGAGCGCGGAGGTGCAGTGGCAGTGTGCGGACGGCGTGGAGGGACACACGCAACTCGGGTTAGGTTAGGTTAGGTTAGGTTAGGTTAGGTTAGGTTAGGTTAGGTTAGGTTAGGTTAGGTTAGGTTAGGTTAGGTTAGGTTAGGTTAGGTTAGGTTAGGTTAGGTTAGGTTAGGTTAGGTTAGGTTAGGTTAGGTTAGGTTAGGTTAGGTTAGGTTAGGTTAGGTTAGGTTAGGTTAGGTTAGGTTAGGTTAGGTTAGGTTAGGTTAGGTTAGGTTAGGTTAGGTTAGGTTAGGTTAGGTTAGGTTAGGTTAGGTTAGGTTAGGTTAGGTTAGGTTAGGTTAGGTTAGGTTAGGTTAGGTTAGGTTAGGTTAGGTTAGGTTAGGTTAGGTTAGGTTAGGTTAGGTTAGGTTAGGTTAGGTTAGGTTAGGTTAGGTTAGGTTAGGTTAGGTTAGGTTAGGTTAGGTTAGGTTAGGTTAGGTTAGGTTAGGTTAGGTTAGGTTAGGTTAGGTTAGGTTAGGTTAGGTTAGGTTAGGTTAGGTTAGGTTAGGTTAGGTTAGGTTAGGTTAGGTTAGGTTAGGTTAGGTTAGGTTAGGTTAGGTTAGGTTAGGTTAGGTTAGGTTAGGTTAGGTTAGGTTAGGTTAGGTTAGGTTAGGTTAGGTTAGGTTAGGTTAGGTTAGGTTAGGTTAGGTTAGGTTAGGTTAGGTTAGGTTAGGTTAGGTTAGGTTAGGTTAGGTTAGGTTAGGTTAGGTTAGGTTAGGTTAGGTTAGGTTAGGTTAGGTTAGGTTAGGTTAGGTTAGGTTAGGTTAGGTTAGGTTAGGTTAGGTTAGGTTAGGTTAGGTTAGGTTAGGTTAGGTTAGGTTAGGTTAGGTTAGGTTAGGTTAGGTTAGGTTAGGTTAGGTTAGGTTAGGTTAGGTTAGGTTAGGTTAGGTTAGGTTAGGTTAGGTTAGGTTAGGTTAGGTTAGGTTAGGTTAGGTTAGGTTAGGTTAGGTTAGGTTAGGTTAGGTTAGGTTAGGTTAGGTTAGGTTAGGTTAGGTTAGGTTAGGTTAGGTTAGGTTAGGTTAGGTTAGGTTAGGTTAGGTTAGGTTAGGTTAGGTTAGGTTGTTAGGTTAGGTTAGGTTAGGTTAGGTTAGGTTAGGTTAGGTTAGGTTAGGTTAGGTTAGGTTAGGTTAGGTTAGGTTAGGTTAGGTTAGGTTAGGTTAGGTTAGGTTAGGTTAGGTTAGGTTAGGTTAGGTTAGGTTAGGTTAGGTTAGGTTAGGTTAGGTTAGGTTAGGTTAGGTTAGGTTAGGTTAGGTTAGGTTAGGTTAGGTTAGGTTAGGTTAGGTTAGGTTAGGTTAGGTTAGGTTAGGTTAGGTTAGGTTAGGTTAGGTTAGGTTAGGTTAGGTTAGGTTAGGTTAGGTTAGGTTAGGTTAGGTTAGGTTAGGTTAGGTTAGGTTAGGTTAGGTTAGGTTAGGTTAGGTTAGGTTAGGTTAGGTTAGGTTAGGTTAGGTTAGGTTAGGTTAGGTTAGGTTAGGTTAGGTTAGGTTAGGTTAGGTTAGGTTAGGTTAGGTTAGGTTAGGTTAGGTTAGGTTAGGTTAGGTTAGGTTAGGTTAGGTTAGGTTAGGTTAGGTTAGGTTAGGTTAGGTTAGGTTAGGTTAGGTTAGGTTAGGTTAGGTTAGGTTAGGTTAGGTTAGGTTAGGTTAGGTTAGGTTAGGTTAGGTTAGGTTAGGTTAGGTTAGGTTAGGTTAGGTTAGGTTAGGTTAGGTTAGGTTAGGTTAGGTTAGGTTAGGTTAGGTTAGGTTAGGTTAGGTTAGGTTAGGTTAGGTTAGGTTAGGTTAGGTTAGGTTAGGTTAGGTTAGGTTAGGTTAGGTTAGGTTAGGTTAGGTTAGGTTAGGTTAGGTTAGGTTAGGTTAGGTTAGGTTAGGTTAGGTTAGGTTAGGTTAGGTTAGGTTAGGTTAGGTTAGGTTAGGTTAGGTTAGGTTAGGTTAGGTTAGGTTAGGTTAGGTTAGGTTAGGTTAGGTTAGGTTAGGTTAGGTTAGGTTAGGTTAGGTTAGGTTAGGTTAGGTTAGGTTAGGTTAGGTTAGGTTAGGTTAGGTTAGGTTAGGTTAGGTTAGGTTAGGTTAGGTTAGGTTAGGTTAGGTTAGGTTAGGTTAGGTTAGGTTAGGTTAGGTTAGGTTAGGTTAGGTTAGGTTAGGTTAGGTTAGGTTAGGTTAGGTTAGGTTAGGTTAGGTTAGGTTAGGTTAGGTTAGGTTAGGTTAGGTTAGGTTAGGTTAGGTTAGGTTAGGTTAGGTTAGGTTAGGTTAGGTTAGGTTAGGTTAGGTTAGGTTAGGTTAGGTTAGGTTAGGTTAGGTTAGGTTAGGTTAGGTTAGGTTAGGTTAGGTTAGGTTAGGTTAGGTTAGGTTAGGTTAGGTTAGGTTAGGTTAGGTTAGGTTAGGTTAGGTTAGGTTAGGTTAGGTTAGGTTAGGTTAGGTTAGGTTAGGTTAGGTTAGGTTAGGTTAGGTTAGGTTAGGTTAGGTTAGGTTAGGTTAGGTTAGGTTAGGTTAGGTTAGGTTAGGTTAGGTTAGGTTAGGTTAGGTTAGGTTAGGTTAGGTTAGGTTAGGTTAGGTTAGGTTAGGTTAGGTTAGGTTAGGTTAGGTTAGGTTAGGTTAGGTTAGGTTAGGTTAGGTTAGGTTAGGTTAGGTTAGGTTAGGTTAGGTTAGGTTAGGTTAGGTTAGGTTAGGTTAGGTTAGGTTAGGTTAGGTTAGGTTAGGTTAGGTTAGGTTAGGTTAGGTTAGGTTAGGTTAGGTTAGGTTAGGTTAGGTTAGGTTAGGTTAGGTTAGGTTAGGTTAGGTTAGGTTAGGTTAGGTTAGGTTAGGTTAGGTTAGGTTAGGTTAGGTTAGGTTAGGTTAGGTTAGGTTAGGTTAGGTTAGGTTAGGTTAGGTTAGGTTAGGTTAGGTTAGGTTAGGTTAGGTTAGGTTAGGTTAGGTTAGGTTAGGTTAGGTTAGGTTAGGTTAGGTTAGGTTAGGTTAGGTTAGGTTAGGTTAGGTTAGGTTAGGTTAGGTTAGGTTAGGTTAGGTTAGGTTAGGTTAGGTTAGGTTAGGTTAGGTTAGGTTAGGTTAGGTTAGGTTAGGTTAGGTTAGGTTAGGTTAGGTTAGGTTAGGTTAGGTTAGGTTAGGTTAGGTTAGGTTAGGTTAGGTTAGGTTAGGTTAGGTTAGGTTAGGTTAGGTTAGGTTAGGTTAGGTTAGGTTAGGTTAGGTTAGGTTAGGTTAGGTTAGGTTAGGTTAGGTTAGGTTAGGTTAGGTTAGGTTAGGTTAGGTTAGGTTAGGTTAGGTTAGGTTAGGTTAGGTTAGGTTAGGTTAGGTTAGGTTAGGTTAGGTTAGGTTAGGTTAGGTTAGGTTAGGTTAGGTTAGGTTAGGTTAGGTTAGGTTAGGTTAGGTTAGGTTAGGTTAGGTTAGGTTAGGTTAGGTTAGGTTTTTTTTTTTTTTTTTTTTTTTTATTATGTTAATACTCGCGTCCCTCGGACATAATCGGAGGCTTTGTTTGTTCCGTCATTTATTGCAATTTTATTACATTACCATTTTGAATAATTTTGAATTTTGCCGTTTCTAACTCATACTAATAGATTTTCCGTATATTTCCTGAAGTTTCAATATTACTTTTGACCCATAAATTTTTGTCCCATTATTAGTTTTTTGCAATTACCTTTGTCGTTACATTCTGGCAGAATGTTAAGAAAGGCTCTCGTGTTATCTTATTTCTTAACAACTCTCCGAGGCTACTTATTTTTATTTGGGTCTCCAAAATACATTCGGCTTCAAAACGTTCCTTCCCGAAAGCAGGGCACTCGGCGAGGATGTGTCCGACAGTCTGGCTCACGCCCGGCTCGCAGAAGCACGACGGGTCCTCCTTGCACTTGAATCTGTACAAGTATTCGGAGAACCCACCGTGCCCCGTTAGCACCTGCGTCATCACGCCTGCCGGGCGGAGCTTTCGGACTATCCTGTACGCCTCCACTGCGTCGGGAAGGAACGTCTTGGTGACCCCAGCCGTGTCGCCGGCTTTGTATCTCCGGTTCCATTCGTCAAGCGAGTCCTTACGGAGCTCACGCTTGACGAATGAAACCGGGCACCCATCGTAGTCCGGCCGCTTCTTGGAGTGCAGGGCAGCCTCCTTGGCTAACTGGTCCGCACGCTCGTTCCCCTCCAAGCCCGCGTGTGCTTTGATCCAGAACAAGGAGACTTCCTTGTTCTGGAGTTGGCTGCGCGAGATGTTTTCGCGGGCTTCGACAGCCAGGGGGTGGGGGGAACTCACGTTTACTACGGTTTCCAGCGCCGAACGCGAGTCACTAAGGATCCCAAAGCTCGCCTCACCGCATTGGAGGATGAACCTCGTGGCCTTGCATATGGCCAGCAGTTCCGCCTGGTAGACAGTGCAGTGTGGTGGCAGCTTAAGTTTGAGGGCCTTTGTCTCAGCCCCACTTCTCCACAGAGACAGTGCGGCTCCGACCCTGCCCTCAATCTTGCTGCCATCCGTGTAGATTTGGACCGCCTGGTTGACGCGGTCCTCTACTTGCTGCTGGTCTACCAGACTCACGAACTCCAGGCGCATATGCTCTGCCGGATGCGGGGCTTTGGTGAAGGCCACACCGCGTTCGACCTCCCGATCGCCTAGCACTGTCAGGGGAACTCCTCTTTTAGCCTCATACAGGGCGGCTGCCTCCTGTATCTTGAGGTCGAGAGGAAGTATCCCGGACAGCACCAGTGCCGCGTTCAGGGAGACGGTGCGGTAGGCCCCACACAGCTTTTGGGCAAATCCTCGTTGGACCGCGTTCAGCTGCCTCTGCACTCCAAGTTTCTGTGTTGCCGGTGCCCAAGCGCTGGAGGCATACGAGATCACTGGCTCCACCGCTGCCGTGTAGATAACACGGATCACGTCCGGGTGGAGTCCCCAGCTTATCTTGGCGGCTCTGGACAGCTGCTTATAAATGTTCAACGCCTTCCTGCAGATGTTCGCAGTGTGGGCGTTGAACGTCAGCTTGCTGTCAATAGTGAGCCCCAAGATTTTGATCTCGTCGGACATGCCAATGTCTACGCCGCCCATGTGCAGGAGTGGCGTGTCGAACTTCAGCTTCCTGGTTATCACCATCGCTTTAGTTTTCTGTGGCGCAAATTTCAGCTTGTTTTCGACACCCCACCCTCGGACATACGCGAGGGCGGCATTGGCACGTCTCTGTACCTCCAACGCCGTATCACCGGCAAACACCAGGACGACATCGTCGGCAAAAGCCTGACAATAGTCGCCCCGTTTTTCGAGCCCTCTCAGTAATGGGTCGAGAAGAAGATTCCAGAAGATTGGGCCGCCGATGGAGCCTTGTACGCAACCCTTGTTGGTGCTTTTGGCGTACTCCTCACCGGCGTACCTCACCCTCACTCTTCGGTTCCGAAGGTAGCTATCCACCACTCTCCTTAGATTCACCGGACACTTTTCCTCAGCCAGTCGGACTCTGATAGCAGGCCACCAGGCACTGTCGAAGGCTCCCTCTATGTCCAATGATACCATGGTAATCAGCTTCTTGTTCGCTAGATTACCACGTATGTGTTGTATCAGGTCATAGAGGGAGTCCTCGGTGCTCTTCTGGGGCATGAATCCATACTGGCGAGTACTCATCCGGGGAATCAGGTGCCATTGCAACCTTCGGACCAGCATCTTCTCGAAGATCTTCCCCATTACTGAGAGTAGCCCGATGGGCCGGTACGACTTGGGTGCTGTGTAGTCGTCCTTACCGGGCTTTCGGAGGACGACCACTGTGGCTTCCTTCCAGGCTGTCGGGAAGCAGGACAATTCGAGGCACTTGTTTAGCAGGGCTAGGTGAAGTTCGGGGTCTTTGGAGATGACCTGGCTGCAGATGTCGGCGGTTAGCCCATCTGCCCCGGGGGCCTTCTTGGGATTGAAGCTGTCCACCGCAGACTCCAGCTCTCGCAACGTAAATGGCGGGTCATGTCGTTCATCATGACCCGGCCCATTTACGAGCTCGGCTGTGGCTCTTGTCCGTCGGTGGTCAGCATCATCCTCACTTTCGAGGTCCTCCGGGTAGAAGGTTTCCGCCAAGACCTGCGCGGACTCCTGCTGGGTCATCTCTTTCCCGTTCTTCACTAGGGGTGGGTCTTCCTGCCGTGTTGCAGTCTGTCCCAACACCCTATAAATGCCCTGCCAGACTCCTTCCTTGTCCTGCTTCCCGCAGAAGCTCTTCCAGCTCTCCGTCTGGGCTTTTTTGGCCTCCGTTTCATATCTTTCTTTTGCTTGCAGGTACTCCCCGACGACCTTCGGTCTACGGACTGGCGCTGCACATCGGACTCTGCGCTTCCTGGTGGCGACTTCCTTCTTCATCCTAGCGAGTTCCTCGGACCACCACGGCATGGTAAGTTTATCTTGGACCTTTTTCTTTGGGATACATTGATCACACGCATCTACAATACTTTCCAAATATTTACCTAAAGTTTTTTCCAAATTTTCTTCTTTTTTAATTTTAACAGTTTCATTTTTATTAATTTTGTGTGCTTCCTTTAACTGGTCCAGTTTCTCATGAAACTGGAACCAGTTAGCCTTTTTTGTATTGTAGATACGTGTGGTCCTTTGGATATGTACCCCTTTTGCCCGCTTTAGGTTTACCCTAAAGGTGATGCCGTTGTGGTCCGAGCTCGTCAGGCTCTCCTCTACCTTCCAGTCCTCCACCAGGTTGAGCAAGTCCGCCGTGCAGGCCGTCACGTCGACGTGACTCGTGTACCGCCGACCTCCCCGTACAGTGTCGAAGGTCGGGGTCTCGCCGTCGTTGAGTACCTGCAAGCCCATCTCTTCCAGAGCGCCTGCCATTTCCTCCCCTCTGTGGTCGGCTCTTCCGCTTCCCCACCAGCTGCTTTTCGCGTTTGCATCGCCTCCTACTAGGATAGCTGCAGGCCCAAGCTGTTCTGCTATTTTGGCTAGATGCTCCAGGTATGGCCCAATGGGCTGGTCTGGCTCGAAGTAGTAGGATACAACTACGATCTCCCAGGCACTGGTTCGGATCTTCACCACCACGATGTTGTTGGTGGTGAGTTTCGGGCACTGTATGACGTCAATGTCTTGGTTGCAGACGGCAATTGCCGCCTTTACAGTGCCCTCTTCTTGGCCAGTGTTCTGGAAGATCCTAGTTCCCCTATGATTTTTCATACTTCGAGCCGCGCCCACGTAGGGTTCCTGGAGCAACGCGACGTCCAGCTTTCTTCTGTCCATCTCCAGCAGAAGCTCACAGGTAGCGAGATTCTTCCGCTGGAGATTGGCCTGAGCCATCCTAATCGGCTTGCTACTGGTGGGGTTCACCGTGGTGCCCTCAGCAATACGCTATACTGGCCCGGGCCAATGAGTCCCATTTGCGCCTCACTGGACACTCCTGACTGAAAGCGTTGTGTTCCGTCTGGTCCAGCTTGGCGCGCGTGCAGTTACAACACGCTGGGGGCTCATTGGCGAGCCAGTCAGCGCATTCTGATTTAATGTGGGGGCCCCCGCAATGGCTACACTTGACGACGCTTTCCTTGCAGAAACGTCGCCCGTGCCCGTAGCCGAGGCACAAGGAGCACTGCACGAGTGGAGAGTGGTCCTCCACTTTGACCTTTTGCAGGTCCACGTGCACCGCTCCGGCCGCGACTGCTCTCGACCATATTGCGGGGGAGACCCGCATCACCACGTGACCGGCATGGGGGTTTCTCGCTTTCCTACGAAAGCGCACCTCCAGCCGGCATTCCTCCTCTTTGAGACCCAAGAATAGGTCCCGATTCTGGTTCCTCAGGGCCTTTTGGATGTCATCATCACTGTTGTATGACATAACATCCTTCAGAACCAGAAGCGGGTCCTTGTTCTGGATCTCTTCTACAATGAGCCGACCACCCGTTCCTTGCAGGCGCTCTTTGACTTTTTCCCTTTCCTCCCTTGTACCACAGCCCACAATAACTTTTCTGTCCTTCGCCTTCCTGACACGATCAACTTTCACCCAGCCATCCTTGGCGTTGATCGCCTCCCGAACGCTGGCGTAAACTTCCTCTCCACTCTCTGTCTCATCCCTGGAGGTGACCACAACCGAATGCAGCGCAGTTTGTTCCGAGAACCGTTTTGCGGTATCTCCTGCCGCCACACTCGCGTATGTGGTCCTCTCCAGGGCCGAGCACTGCCTTTCCAGTATTTCTTTTAGCTTCTCCATTCTTTCATTACTTTCCCTTATAAGCTCCTCATGTTTGGCCAGTTTCCCAATCAGATCCACCTCTCCCATCCCTTTCTTTTCCTCGTCCTTTTTCTTCTGGCTGGGGGAGACAAGCGGAGGGAGTTCCGCCGGTCTCACCCTGCCAGTTTTATCATTTCCTCCTTTTCCAATCTCCTTTTCCGCCTCCTTAACAAGCTGGTAAAGCCTCTCTACAGCTTGGGTAACGCCCGTCTTGATGTCCGTTTTCAAATTCCGCGAGTTACCCAAGTGTAGTTTGGCCTTACTGAGGCAGCCCTTCGCCTCGGCCAGTCTGGAGACATAGGATGGTTGCTTCGGTGGGCTCCCCGGAGCCTCCGTCGACACTCTATGGGCCAACACTTTGGCCTCTTGTAGGGGAGCTGCCTTCGGTTTTGGCTTGGAGGGGCCCACCGAAACAGTCGCAGGAGCTGGATGCGGGGGTTTCGGCTTGTTTTCAGCCCTCCCCGCCTCCCATTCTCCTATGCTTCTCCTTACCTGTGAGGTTACGGAGGGGCCTGCCGTGGCGGTCTTCTCTAGGGACGTGGGTGAATCCGATTGGCCTGGGAGAGTTTTGGCGGGTGTCCTTATCATTTTTGTGTAGTTGAGGTAAGCAGAGGGACGCGTTAAAATCAATAAATAATCAATTTAAATTTGTAAAAGTTGTAAAAATAATAATAATAGGTAATTAAAATGTAAAAAGTTTGTAAAAGTTATAAATAATAAAAAATTGTAAGCAAAATTAGACGATAAATAATAAAGTTAAAATAAATAATTAAAAATCCCAATCGTATATAAAAACTGATCCGTACAGTACGGAACAAGTCAGGGGCCCAATAAGACCCTTGTCAATTAAAATAAGCACAATTTAAATAAAGTCAAAATAAATAAAAGAGTTGCACACCACTGAGGTGATCCAGTCATCCACCTATAAAAGTGCTAAAGTAAAGTCACTTGTCAAAAAACTTAATATAAAGAACAAAAATGTTGACCCAAGTATACCGAGCCTTGATGGTAAAAGCGATAAGGGTGGGTGGGCGGGGAAATTTTTCGCTCCGATCGCGCCGCGAGTGGTGTCAAAAGTTGCGGGCGATCAAGACGGACAGGATTATGTGAAAATCTAGAAAGTTTCGATGGAAAATTTGGTGAAAATTTGGAAAAATGTGTGTTTTTAATGAAATTTGATGATTAAATTTTGATTTTTTTCAGGTTTCGGTGAACGAGTGGCAGTGCGGATGGTACCGGAGGACGCGCCTCGCCGTGCTGCACCTGATCGACGTGAAAACTCTGACAGCCGGAATACAAGGTAAGTGAAATTTTTGATAAAAACCAAAAATTTTCAAATTTTTTCTATGAAAATATTTATTTTCAGTATCAAGTGGTGATATTATTTGGCAACAGTCGCAGAGATATTGAAAAATTTGTAATGTTGGCCAAAGAAACTAGATAAAAATATCAATATTTCGCGAAGATATCGATGTTTATATTTCGTGTTGTACACGCTTAGGTGGACTTTAACGTTATATGAAATTTAGGTATTTTCAAAAATAGTCAAATTTTTCGCTCCGATCGCGCCGCGAGTGGTGTCAAAAGTTGCGGGCGATCAAGACGGACAGGATTATGTGAAAATCTAGAAAGTTTCGATGGAAAATTTGGTGAAAATTTGGAAAAATGTGTGTTTTTAATGAAATTTGATGATTAAATTTTGATTTTTTCAGGTTTCGGTGAACGAGTGGCAGTGCGGATGGTACCGGAGGACGCGCCTCGCCGTGCTGCACCTGATCGACGTGAAAACTCTGACAGCCGGAATACAAGGTAAGTGAAATTTTTGATAAAAACCAAAAATTTTCAAATTTTTTCTATGAAAATATTTATTTTCAGTATCAAGTGGTGATATTATTTGGCAACAGTCGCAGAGATATTGAAAAATTTGTAATGTTGGCCAAAGAAACTAGATAAAAATATCAATATTTCGCGAAGATATCGATGTTTATATTTCGTGTTGTACACGCTTAGGTGGACTTTAACGTTATATGAAATTTAGGTATTTTCAAAAATAGTCAAATTTTTCGCTCCGATCGCGCCGCGAGTGGTGTCAAAAGTTGCGGGCGATCAAGACGGACAGGATTATGTGAAAATCTAGAAAGTTTCGATGGAAAATTTGGTGAAAATTTGGAAAAATGTGTGTTTTTAATGAAATTTGATGATTAAATTTTGATTTTTTTCAGGTTTCGGTGAACGAGTGGCAGTGCGGATGGTACCGGAGGACGCGCCTCGCCGTGCTGCACCTGATCGACGTGAAAACTCTGACAGCCGGAATACAAGGTAAGTGAAATTTTTGATAAAAACCAAAAATTTTCAAATTTTTTCTATGAAAATATTTATTTTCAGTATCAAGTGGTGATATTATTTGGCAACAGTCGCAGAGATATTGAAAAATTTGTAATGTTGGCCAAAGAAACTAGATAAAAATATCAATATTTCGCGAAGATATCGATGTTTATATTTCGTGTTGTACACGCTTAGGTGGACTTTAACGTTATATGAAATTTAGGTATTTTCAAAAATAGTCAAATTTTTCGCTCCGATCGCGCCGCGAGTGGTGTCAAAAGTTGCGGGCGATCAAGACGGACAGGATTATGTGAAAATCTAGAAAGTTTCGATGGAAAATTTGGTGAAAATTTGGAAAAATGTGTGTTTTTAATGAAATTTGATGATTAAATTTTGATTTTTTTCAGGTTTCGGTGAACGAGTGGCAGTGCGGATGGTACCGGAGGACGCGCCTCGCCGTGCTGCACCTGATCGACGTGAAAACTCTGACAGCCGGAATACAAGGTAAGTGAAATTTTTGATAAAAACCAAAAATTTTCAAATTTTTTCTATGAAAATATTTATTTTCAGTATCAAGTGGTGATATTATTTGGCAACAGTCGCAGAGATATTGAAAAATTTGTAATGTTGGCCAAAGAAACTAGATAAAAATATCAATATTTCGCGAAGATATCGATGTTTATATTTCGTGTTGTACACGCTTAGGTGGACTTTAACGTTATATGAAATTTAGGTATTTTCAAAAATAGTCAAATTTTTCGCTCCGATCGCGCCGCGAGTGGTGTCAAAAGTTGCGGGCGATCAAGACGGACAGGATTATGTGAAAATCTAGAAAGTTTCGATGGAAAATTTGGTGAAAATTTGGAAAAATGTGTGTTTTTAATGAAATTTGATGATTAAATTTTGATTTTTTTCAGGTTTCGGTGAACGAGTGGCAGTGCGGATGGTACCGGAGGACGCGCCTCGCCGTGCTGCACCTGATCGACGTGAAAACTCTGACAGCCGGAATACAAGGTAAGTGAAATTTTTGATAAAAACCAAAAATTTTCAAATTTTTTCTATGAAAATATTTATTTTCAGTATCAAGTGGTGATATTATTTGGCAACAGTCGCAGAGATATTGAAAAATTTGTAATGTTGGCCAAAGAAACTAGATAAAAACATCAATATTTCGCGAAGATATCGATGTTTATATTTCGTGTTGTACACGCTTAGGTGGACTTTAACGTTATATGAAATTTAGGTATTTTCAAAAATAGTCAAATTTTTCGCTCCGATCGCGCCGCGAGTGGTGTCAAAAGTTGCGGGCGATCAAGACGGACAGGATTATGTGAAAATCTAGAAAGTTTCGATGGAAAATTTGGTGAAAATTTGGAAAAATGTGTGTTTTTAATGAAATTTGATGATTAAATTTTGATTTTTTTCAGGTTTCGGTGAACGAGTGGCAGTGCGGATGGTACCGGAGGACGCGCCTCGCCGTGCTGCACCTGATCGACGTGAAAACTCTGACAGCCGGAATACAAGGTAAGTGAAATTTTTGATAAAAACCAAAAATTTTTTCAAATTTTTTCTATGAAAATATTTATTTTCAGTATCAAGTGGTGATATTATTTGGCAACAGTCGCAGAGATATTGAAAAATTTGTAATGTTGGCCAAAGAAACTAGATAAAAATATCAATATTTCGCGAAGATATCGATGTTTATATTTCGTGTTGTACACGCTTAGGTGGACTTTAACGTTATATGAAATTTAGGTATTTTCAAAAATAGTCAAATTTTTCGCTCCGATCGCGCCGCGAGTGGTGTCAAAAGTTGCGGGCGATCAAGACGGACAGGATTATGTGAAAATCTAGAAAGTTTCGATGGAAAATTTGGTGAAAATTTGGAAAAATGTGTGTTTTTAATGAAATTTGATGATTAAATTTTGATTTTTTCAGGTTTCGGTGAACGAGTGGCAGTGCGGATGGTACCGGAGGACGCGCCTCGCCGTGCTGCACCTGATCGACGTGAAAACTCTGACAGCCGGAATACAAGGTAAGTGAAATTTTTGATAAAAACCAAAAATTTTCAAATTTTTTCTATGAAAATATTTATTTTCAGTATCAAGTGGTGATATTATTTGGCAACAGTCGCAGAGATATTGAAAAATTTGTAATGTTGGCCAAAGAAACTAGATAAAAATATCAATATTTCGCGAAGATATCGATGTTTATATTTCGTGTTGTACACGCTTAGGTGGACTTTAACGTTATATGAAATTTAGGTATTTTCAAAAATAGTCAAATTTTTCGCTCCGATCGCGCCGCGAGTGGTGTCAAAAGTTGCGGGCGATCAAGACGGACAGGATTATGTGAAAATCTAGAAAGTTTCGATGGAAAATTTGGTGAAAATTTGGAAAAATGTGTGTTTTTAATGAAATTTGATGATTAAATTTTGATTTTTTCAGGTTTCGGTGAACGAGTGGCAGTGCGGATGGTACCGGAGGACGCGCCTCGCCGTGCTGCACCTGATCGACGTGAAAACTCTGACAGCCGGAATACAAGGTAAGTGAAATTTTTGATAAAAACCAAAAATTTTCAAATTTTTTCTATGAAAATATTTATTTTCAGTATCAAGTGGTGATATTATTTGGCAACAGTCGCAGAGATATTGAAAAATTTGTAATGTTGGCCAAAGAAACTAGATAAAAATATCAATATTTCGCGAAGATATCGATGTTTATATTTCGTGTTGTACACGCTTAGGTGGACTTTAACGTTATATGAAATTTAGGTATTTTCAAAAATAGTCAAATTTTTCGCTCCGATCGCGCCGCGAGTGGTGTCAAAAGTTGCGGGCGATCAAGACGGACAGGATTATGTGAAAATCTAGAAAGTTTCGATGGAAAATTTGGTGAAAATTTGGAAAAATGTGTGTTTTTAATGAAATTTGATGATTAAATTTTGATTTTTTCAGGTTTCGGTGAACGAGTGGCAGTGCGGATGGTACCGGAGGACGCGCCTCGCCGTGCTGCACCTGATCGACGTGAAAACTCTGACAGCCGGAATACAAGGTAAGTGAAATTTTTGATAAAAACCAAAAATTTTCAAATTTTTTCTATGAAAATATTTATTTTCAGTATCAAGTGGTGATATTATTTGGCAACAGTCGCAGAGATATTGAAAAATTTGTAATGTTGGCCAAAGAAACTAGATAAAAATATCAATATTTCGCGAAGATATCGATGTTTATATTTCGTGTTGTACACGCTTAGGTGGACTTTAACGTTATATGAAATTTAGGTATTTTCAAAAATAGTCAAATTTTTCGCTCCGATCGCGCCGCGAGTGGTGTCAAAAGTTGCGGGCGATCAAGACGGACAGGATTATGTGAAAATCTAGAAAGTTTCGATGGAAAATTTGGTGAAAATTTGGAAAAATGTGTGTTTTTAATGAAATTTGATGATTAAATTTTGATTTTTTCAGGTTTCGGTGAACGAGTGGCAGTGCGGATGGTACCGGAGGACGCGCCTCGCCGTGCTGCACCTGATCGACGTGAAAACTCTGACAGCCGGAATACAAGGTAAGTGAAATTTTTGATAAAAACCAAAAATTTTCAAATTTTTTCTATGAAAATATTTATTTTCAGTATCAAGTGGTGATATTATTTGGCAACAGTCGCAGAGATATTGAAAAATTTGTAATGTTGGCCAAAGAAACTAGATAAAAATATCAATATTTCGCGAAGATATCGATGGTTAGGTTAGGTTAGGTTAGGTTAGGTTAGGTTAGGTTAGGTTAGGTTAGGTTAGGTTAGGTTAGGTTAGGTTAGGTTAGGTTAGGTTAGGTTAGGTTAGGTTAGGTTAGGTTAGGTTAGGTTAGGTTAGGTTAGGTTAGGTTAGGTTAGGTTAGGTTAGGTTAGGTTAGGTTAGGTTAGGTTAGGTTAGGTTAGGTTAGGTTAGGTTAGGTTAGGTTAGGTTAGGTTAGGTTAGGTTAGGTTAGGTTAGGTTAGGTTAGGTTAGGTTAGGTTAGGTTAGGTTAGGTTAGGTTAGGTTAGGTTAGGTTAGGTTAGGTTAGGTTAGGTTAGGTTAGGTTAGGTTAGGTTAGGTTAGGTTAGGTTAGGTTAGGTTAGGTTAGGTTAGGTTAGGTTAGGTTAGGTTAGGTTAGGTTAGGTTAGGTTAGGTTAGGTTAGGTTAGGTTAGGTTAGGTTAGGTTAGGTTAGGTTAGGTTAGGTTAGGTTAGGTTAGGTTAGGTTAGGTTAGGTTAGGTTAGGTTAGGTTAGGTTAGGTTAGGTTAGGTTAGGTTAGGTTAGGTTAGGTTAGGTTAGGTTAGGTTAGGTTAGGTTAGGTTAGGTTAGGTTAGGTTAGGTTAGGTTAGGTTAGGTTAGGTTAGGTTAGGTTAGGTTAGGTTAGGTTAGGTTAGGTTAGGTTAGGTTAGGTTAGGTTAGGTTAGGTTAGGTTAGGTTAGGTTAGGTTAGGTTAGGTTAGGTTAGGTTAGGTTAGGTTAGGTTAGGTTAGGTTAGGTTAGGTTAGGTTAGGTTAGGTTAGGTTAGGTTAGGTTAGGTTAGGTTAGGTTAGGTTAGGTTAGGTTAGGTTAGGTTAGGTTAGGTTAGGTTAGGTTAGGTTAGGTTAGGTTAGGTTAGGTTAGGTTAGGTTAGGTTAGGTTAGGTTAGGTTAGGTTAGGTTAGGTTAGGTTAGGTTAGGTTAGGTTAGGTTAGGTTAGGTTAGGTTAGGTTAGGTTAGGTTAGGTTAGGTTAGGTTAGGTTAGGTTAGGTTAGGTTAGGTTAGGTTAGGTTAGGTTAGGTTAGGTTAGGTTAGGTTAGGTTAGGTTAGGTTAGGTTAGGTTAGGTTAGGTTAGGTTAGGTTAGGTTAGGTTAGGTTAGGTTAGGTTAGGTTAGGTTAGGTTAGGTTAGGTTAGGTTAGGTTAGGTTAGGTTAGGTTAGGTTAGGTTAGGTTAGGTTAGGTTAGGTTAGGTTAGGTTAGGTTAGGTTAGGTTAGGTTAGGTTAGGTTAGGTTAGGTTAGGTTAGGTTAGGTTAGGTTAGGTTAGGTTAGGTTAGGTTAGGTTAGGTTAGGTTAGGTTAGGTTAGGTTAGGTTAGGTTAGGTTAGGTTAGGTTAGGTTAGGTTAGGTTAGGTTAGGTTAGGTTAGGTTAGGTTAGGTTAGGTTAGGTTAGGTTAGGTTAGGTTAGGTTAGGTTAGGTTAGGTTAGGTTAGGTTAGGTTAGGTTAGGTTAGGTTAGGTTAGGTTAGGTTAGGTTAGGTTAGGTTAGGTTAGGTTAGGTTAGGTTAGGTTAGGTTAGGTTAGGTTAGGTTAGGTTAGGTTAGGTTAGGTTAGGTTAGGTTAGGTTAGGTTAGGTTAGGTTAGGTTAGGTTAGGTTAGGTTAGGTTAGGTTAGGTTAGGTTAGGTTAGGTTAGGTTAGGTTAGGTTAGGTTAGGTTAGGTTAGGTTAGGTTAGGTTAGGTTAGGTTAGGTTAGGTTAGGTTAGGTTAGGTTAGGTTAGGTTAGGTTAGGTTAGGTTAGGTTAGGTTAGGTTAGGTTAGGTTAGGTTAGGTTAGGTTAGGTTAGGTTAGGTTAGGTTAGGTTAGGTTAGGTTAGGTTAGGTTAGGTTAGGTTAGGTTAGGTTAGGTTAGGTTAGGTTAGGTTAGGTTAGGTTAGGTTAGGTTAGGTTAGGTTAGGTTAGGTTAGGTTAGGTTAGGTTAGGTTAGGTTAGGTTAGGTTAGGTTAGGTTAGGTTAGGTTAGGTTAGGTTAGGTTAGGTTAGGTTAGGTTAGGTTAGGTTAGGTTAGGTTAGGTTAGGTTAGGTTAGGTTAGGTTAGGTTAGGTTAGGTTAGGTTAGGTTAGGTTAGGTTAGGTTAGGTTAGGTTAGGTTAGGTTAGGTTAGGTTAGGTTAGGTTAGGTTAGGTTAGGTTAGGTTAGGTTAGGTTAGGTTAGGTTAGGTTAGGTTAGGTTAGGTTAGGTTAGGTTAGGTTAGGTTAGGTTAGGTTAGGTTAGGTTAGGTTAGGTTAGGTTAGGTTAGGTTAGGTTAGGTTAGGTTAGGTTAGGTTAGGTTAGGTTAGGTTAGGTTAGGTTAGGTTAGGTTAGGTTAGGTTAGGTTAGGTTAGGTTAGGTTAGGTTAGGTTAGGTTAGGTTAGGTTAGGTTAGGTTAGGTTAGGTTAGGTTAGGTTAGGTTAGGTTAGGTTAGGTTAGGTTAGGTTAGGTTAGGTTAGGTTAGGTTAGGTTAGGTTAGGTTAGGTTAGGTTAGGTTAGGTTAGGTTAGGTTAGGTTAGGTTAGGTTAGGTTAGGTTAGGTTAGGTTAGGTTAGGTTAGGTTAGGTTAGGTTAGGTTAGGTTAGGTTAGGTTAGGTTAGGTTAGGTTAGGTTAGGTTAGGTTAGGTTAGGTTAGGTTAGGTTAGGTTAGGTTAGGTTAGGTTAGGTTAGGTTAGGTTAGGTTAGGTTAGGTTAGGTTAGGTTAGGTTAGGTTAGGTTAGGTTAGGTTAGGTTAGGTTAGGTTAGGTTAGGTTAGGTTAGGTTAGGTTAGGTTAGGTTAGGTTAGGTTAGGTTAGGTTAGGTTAGGTTAGGTTAGGTTAGGTTAGGTTAGGTTAGGTTAGGTTAGGTTAGGTTAGGTTAGGTTAGGTTAGGTTAGGTTAGGTTAGGTTAGGTTAGGTTAGGTTAGGTTAGGTTAGGTTAGGTTAGGTTAGGTTAGGTTAGGTTAGGTTAGGTTAGGTTAGGTTAGGTTAGGTTAGGTTAGGTTAGGTTAGGTTAGGTTAGGTTAGGTTAGGTTAGGTTAGGTTAGGTTAGGTTAGGTTAGGTTAGGTTAGGTTAGGTTAGGTTAGGTTAGGTTAGGTTAGGTTAGGTTAGGTTAGGTTAGGTTAGGTTAGGTTAGGTTAGGTTAGGTTAGGTTAGGTTAGGTTAGGTTAGGTTAGGTTAGGTTAGGTTAGGTTAGGTTAGGTTAGGTTAGGTTAGGTTAGGTTAGGTTAGGTTAGGTTAGGTTAGGTTAGGTTAGGTTAGGTTAGGTTAGGTTAGGTTAGGTTAGGTTAGGTTAGGTTAGGTTAGGTTAGGTTAGGTTAGGTTAGGTTAGGTTAGGTTAGGTTAGGTTAGGTTAGGTTAGGTTAGGTTAGGTTAGGTTAGGTTAGGTTAGGTTAGGTTAGGTTAGGTTAGGTTAGGTTAGGTTAGGTTAGGTTAGGTTAGGTTAGGTTAGGTTAGGTTAGGTTAGGTTAGGTTAGGTTAGGTTAGGTTAGGTTAGGTTAGGTTAGGTTAGGTTAGGTTAGGTTAGGTTAGGTTAGGTTAGGTTAGGTTAGGTTAGGTTAGGTTAGGTTAGGTTAGGTTAGGTTAGGTTAGGTTAGGTTAGGTTAGGTTAGGTTAGGTTAGGTTAGGTTAGGTTAGGTTAGGTTAGGTTAGGTTAGGTTAGGTTAGGTTAGGTTAGGTTAGGTTAGGTTAGGTTAGGTTAGGTTAGGTTAGGTTAGGTTAGGTTAGGTTAGGTTAGGTTAGGTTAGGTTAGGTTAGGTTAGGTTAGGTTAGGTTAGGTTAGGTTAGGTTAGGTTAGGTTAGGTTAGGTTAGGTTAGGTTAGGTTAGGTTAGGTTAGGTTAGGTTAGGTTAGGTTAGGTTAGGTTAGGTTAGGTTAGGTTAGGTTAGGTTAGGTTAGGTTAGGTTAGGTTAGGTTAGGTTAGGTTAGGTTAGGTTAGGTTAGGTTAGGTTAGGTTAGGTTAGGTTAGGTTAGGTTAGGTTAGGTTAGGTTAGGTTAGGTTAGGTTAGGTTAGGTTAGGTTAGGTTAGGTTAGGTTAGGTTAGGTTAGGTTAGGTTAGGTTAGGTTAGGTTAGGTTAGGTTAGGTTAGGTTAGGTTAGGTTAGGTTAGGTTAGGTTAGGTTAGGTTAGGTTAGGTTAGGTTAGGTTAGGTTAGGTTAGGTTAGGTTAGGTTAGGTTAGGTTAGGTTAGGTTAGGTTAGGTTAGGTTAGGTTAGGTTAGGTTAGGTTAGGTTAGGTTAGGTTAGGTTAGGTTAGGTTAGGTTAGGTTAGGTTAGGTTAGGTTAGGTTAGGTTAGGTTAGGTTAGGTTAGGTTAGGTTAGGTTAGGTTAGGTTAGGTTAGGTTAGGTTAGGTTAGGTTAGGTTAGGTTAGGTTAGGTTAGGTTAGGTTAGGTTAGGTTAGGTTAGGTTAGGTTAGGTTAGGTTAGGTTAGGTTAGGTTAGGTTAGGTTAGGTTAGGTTAGGTTAGGTTAGGTTAGGTTAGGTTAGGTTAGGTTAGGTTAGGTTAGGTTAGGTTAGGTTAGGTTAGGTTAGGTTAGGTTAGGTTAGGTTAGGTTAGGTTAGGTTAGGTTAGGTTAGGTTAGGTTAGGTTAGGTTAGGTTAGGTTAGGTTAGGTTAGGTTAGGTTAGGTTAGGTTAGGTTAGGTTAGGTTAGGTTAGGTTAGGTTAGGTTAGGTTAGGTTAGGTTAGGTTAGGTTAGGTTAGGTTAGGTTAGGTTAGGTTAGGTTAGGTTAGGTTAGGTTAGGTTAGGTTAGGTTAGGTTAGGTTAGGTTAGGTTAGGTTAGGTTAGGTTAGGTTAGGTTAGGTTAGGTTAGGTTAGGTTAGGTTAGGTTAGGTTAGGTTAGGTTAGGTTAGGTTAGGTTAGGTTAGGTTAGGTTAGGTTAGGTTAGGTTAGGTTAGGTTAGGTTAGGTTAGGTTAGGTTAGGTTAGGTTAGGTTAGGTTAGGTTAGGTTAGGTTAGGTTAGGTTAGGTTAGGTTAGGTTAGGTTAGGTTAGGTTAGGTTAGGTTAGGTTAGGTTAGGTTAGGTTAGGTTAGGTTAGGTTAGGTTAGGTTAGGTTAGGTTAGGTTAGGTTAGGTTAGGTTAGGTTAGGTTAGGTTAGGTTAGGTTAGGTTAGGTTAGGTTAGGTTAGGTTAGGTTAGGTTAGGTTAGGTTAGGTTAGGTTAGGTTAGGTTAGGTTAGGTTAGGTTAGGTTAGGTTAGGTTAGGTTAGGTTAGGTTAGGTTAGGTTAGGTTAGGTTAGGTTAGGTTAGGTTAGGTTAGGTTAGGTTAGGTTAGGTTAGGTTAGGTTAGGTTAGGTTAGGTTAGGTTAGGTTAGGTTAGGTTAGGTTAGGTTAGGTTAGGTTAGGTTAGGTTAGGTTAGGTTAGGTTAGGTTAGGTTAGGTTAGGTTAGGTTAGGTTAGGTTAGGTTAGGTTAGGTTAGGTTAGGTTAGGTTAGGTTAGGTTAGGTTAGGTTAGGTTAGGTTAGGTTAGGTTAGGTTAGGTTAGGTTAGGTTAGGTTAGGTTAGGTTAGGTTAGGTTAGGTTAGGTTAGGTTAGGTTAGGTTAGGTTAGGTTAGGTTAGGTTAGGTTAGGTTAGGTTAGGTTAGGTTAGGTTAGGTTAGGTTAGGTTAGGTTAGGTTAGGTTAGGTTAGGTTAGGTTAGGTTAGGTTAGGTTAGGTTAGGTTAGGTTAGGTTAGGTTAGGTTAGGTTAGGTTAGGTTAGGTTAGGTTAGGTTAGGTTAGGTTAGGTTAGGTTAGGTTAGGTTAGGTTAGGTTAGGTTAGGTTAGGTTAGGTTAGGTTAGGTTAGGTTAGGTTAGGTTAGGTTAGGTTAGGTTAGGTTAGGTTAGGTTAGGTTAGGTTAGGTTAGGTTAGGTTAGGTTAGGTTAGGTTAGGTTAGGTTAGGTTAGGTTAGGTTAGGTTAGGTTAGGTTAGGTTAGGTTAGGTTAGGTTAGGTTAGGTTAGGTTAGGTTAGGTTAGGTTAGGTTAGGTTAGGTTAGGTTAGGTTAGGTTAGGTTAGGTTAGGTTAGGTTAGGTTAGGTTAGGTTAGGTTAGGTTAGGTTAGGTTAGGTTAGGTTAGGTTAGGTTAGGTTAGGTTAGGTTAGGTTAGGTTAGGTTAGGTTAGGTTAGGTTAGGTTAGGTTAGGTTAGGTTAGGTTAGGTTAGGTTAGGTTAGGTTAGGTTAGGTTAGGTTAGGTTAGGTTAGGTTAGGTTAGGTTAGGTTAGGTTAGGTTAGGTTAGGTTAGGTTAGGTTAGGTTAGGTTAGGTTAGGTTAGGTTAGGTTAGGTTAGGTTAGGTTAGGTTAGGTTAGGTTAGGTTAGGTTAGGTTAGGTTAGGTTAGGTTAGGTTAGGTTAGGTTAGGTTAGGTTAGGTTAGGTTAGGTTAGGTTAGGTTAGGTTAGGTTAGGTTAGGTTAGGTTAGGTTAGGTTAGGTTAGGTTAGGTTAGGTTAGGTTAGGTTAGGTTAGGTTAGGTTAGGTTAGGTTAGGTTAGGTTAGGTTAGGTTAGGTTAGGTTAGGTTAGGTTAGGTTAGGTTAGGTTAGGTTAGGTTAGGTTAGGTTAGGTTAGGTTAGGTTAGGTTAGGTTAGGTTAGGTTAGGTTAGGTTAGGTTAGGTTAGGTTAGGTTAGGTTAGGTTAGGTTAGGTTAGGTTAGGTTAGGTTAGGTTAGGTTAGGTTAGGTTAGGTTAGGTTAGGTTAGGTTAGGTTAGGTTAGGTTAGGTTAGGTTAGGTTAGGTTAGGTTAGGTTAGGTTAGGTTAGGTTAGGTTAGGTTAGGTTAGGTTAGGTTAGGTTAGGTTAGGTTAGGTTAGGTTAGGTTAGGTTAGGTTAGGTTAGGTTAGGTTAGGTTAGGTTAGGTTAGGTTAGGTTAGGTTAGGTTAGGTTAGGTTAGGTTAGGTTAGGTTAGGTTAGGTTAGGTTAGGTTAGGTTAGGTTAGGTTAGGTTAGGTTAGGTTAGGTTAGGTTAGGTTAGGTTAGGTTAGGTTAGGTTAGGTTAGGTTAGGTTAGGTTAGGTTAGGTTAGGTTAGGTTAGGTTAGGTTAGGTTAGGTTAGGTTAGGTTAGGTTAGGTTAGGTTAGGTTAGGTTAGGTTAGGTTAGGTTAGGTTAGGTTAGGTTAGGTTAGGTTAGGTTAGGTTAGGTTAGGTTAGGTTAGGTTAGGTTAGGTTAGGTTAGGTTAGGTTAGGTTAGGTTAGGTTAGGTTAGGTTAGGTTAGGTTAGGTTAGGTTAGGTTAGGTTAGGTTAGGTTAGGTTAGGTTAGGTTAGGTTAGGTTAGGTTAGGTTAGGTTAGGTTAGGTTAGGTTAGGTTAGGTTAGGTTAGGTTAGGTTAGGTTAGGTTAGGTTAGGTTAGGTTAGGTTAGGTTAGGTTAGGTTAGGTTAGGTTAGGTTAGGTTAGGTTAGGTTAGGTTAGGTTAGGTTAGGTTAGGTTAGGTTAGGTTAGGTTAGGTTAGGTTAGGTTAGGTTAGGTTAGGTTAGGTTAGGTTAGGTTAGGTTAGGTTAGGTTAGGTTAGGTTAGGTTAGGTTAGGTTAGGTTAGGTTAGGTTAGGTTAGGTTAGGTTAGGTTAGGTTAGGTTAGGTTAGGTTAGGTTAGGTTAGGTTAGGTTAGGTTAGGTTAGGTTAGGTTAGGTTAGGTTAGGTTAGGTTAGGTTAGGTTAGGTTAGGTTAGGTTAGGTTAGGTTAGGTTAGGTTAGGTTAGGTTAGGTTAGGTTAGGTTAGGTTAGGTTAGGTTAGGTTAGGTTAGGTTAGGTTAGGTTAGGTTAGGTTAGGTTAGGTTAGGTTAGGTTAGGTTAGGTTAGGTTAGGTTAGGTTAGGTTAGGTTAGGTTAGGTTAGGTTAGGTTAGGTTAGGTTAGGTTAGGTTAGGTTAGGTTAGGTTAGGTTAGGTTAGGTTAGGTTAGGTTAGGTTAGGTTAGGTTAGGTTAGGTTAGGTTAGGTTAGGTTAGGTTAGGTTAGGTTAGGTTAGGTTAGGTTAGGTTAGGTTAGGTTAGGTTAGGTTAGGTTAGGTTAGGTTAGGTTAGGTTAGGTTAGGTTAGGTTAGGTTAGGTTAGGTTAGGTTAGGTTAGGTTAGGTTAGGTTAGGTTAGGTTAGGTTAGGTTAGGTTAGGTTAGGTTAGGTTAGGTTAGGTTAGGTTAGGTTAGGTTAGGTTAGGTTAGGTTAGGTTAGGTTAGGTTAGGTTAGGTTAGGTTAGGTTAGGTTAGGTTAGGTTAGGTTAGGTTAGGTTAGGTTAGGTTAGGTTAGGTTAGGTTAGGTTAGGTTAGGTTAGGTTAGGTTAGGTTAGGTTAGGTTAGGTTAGGTTAGGTTAGGTTAGGTTAGGTTAGGTTAGGTTAGGTTAGGTTAGGTTAGGTTAGGTTAGGTTAGGTTAGGTTAGGTTAGGTTAGGTTAGGTTAGGTTAGGTTAGGTTAGGTTAGGTTAGGTTAGGTTAGGTTAGGTTAGGTTAGGTTAGGTTAGGTTAGGTTAGGTTAGGTTAGGTTAGGTTAGGTTAGGTTAGGTTAGGTTAGGTTAGGTTAGGTTAGGTTAGGTTAGGTTAGGTTAGGTTAGGTTAGGTTAGGTTAGGTTAGGTTAGGTTAGGTTAGGTTAGGTTAGGTTAGGTTAGGTTAGGTTAGGTTAGGTTAGGTTAGGTTAGGTTAGGTTAGGTTAGGTTAGGTTAGGTTAGGTTAGGTTAGGTTAGGTTAGGTTAGGTTAGGTTAGGTTAGGTTAGGTTAGGTTAGGTTAGGTTAGGTTAGGTTAGGTTAGGTTAGGTTAGGTTAGGTTAGGTTAGGTTAGGTTAGGTTAGGTTAGGTTAGGTTAGGTTAGGTTAGGTTAGGTTAGGTTAGGTTAGGTTAGGTTAGGTTAGGTTAGGTTAGGTTAGGTTAGGTTAGGTTAGGTTAGGTTAGGTTAGGTTAGGTTAGGTTAGGTTAGGTTAGGTTAGGTTAGGTTAGGTTAGGTTAGGTTAGGTTAGGTTAGGTTAGGTTAGGTTAGGTTAGGTTAGGTTAGGTTAGGTTAGGTTAGGTTAGGTTAGGTTAGGTTAGGTTAGGTTAGGTTAGGTTAGGTTAGGTTAGGTTAGGTTAGGTTAGGTTAGGTTAGGTTAGGTTAGGTTAGGTTAGGTTAGGTTAGGTTAGGTTAGGTTAGGTTAGGTTAGGTTAGGTTAGGTTAGGTTAGGTTAGGTTAGGTTAGGTTAGGTTAGGTTAGGTTAGGTTAGGTTAGGTTAGGTTAGGTTAGGTTAGGTTAGGTTAGGTTAGGTTAGGTTAGGTTAGGTTAGGTTAGGTTAGGTTAGGTTAGGTTAGGTTAGGTTAGGTTAGGTTAGGTTAGGTTAGGTTAGGTTAGGTTAGGTTAGGTTAGGTTAGGTTAGGTTAGGTTAGGTTAGGTTAGGTTAGGTTAGGTTAGGTTAGGTTAGGTTAGGTTAGGTTAGGTTAGGTTAGGTTAGGTTAGGTTAGGTTAGGTTAGGTTAGGTTAGGTTAGGTTAGGTTAGGTTAGGTTAGGTTAGGTTAGGTTAGGTTAGGTTAGGTTAGGTTAGGTTAGGTTAGGTTAGGTTAGGTTAGGTTAGGTTAGGTTAGGTTAGGTTAGGTTAGGTTAGGTTAGGTTAGGTTAGGTTAGGTTAGGTTAGGTTAGGTTAGGTTAGGTTAGGTTAGGTTAGGTTAGGTTAGGTTAGGTTAGGTTAGGTTAGGTTAGGTTAGGTTAGGTTAGGTTAGGTTAGGTTAGGTTAGGTTAGGTTAGGTTAGGTTAGGTTAGGTTAGGTTAGGTTAGGTTAGGTTAGGTTAGGTTAGGTTAGGTTAGGTTAGGTTAGGTTAGGTTAGGTTAGGTTAGGTTAGGTTAGGTTAGGTTAGGTTAGGTTAGGTTAGGTTAGGTTAGGTTAGGTTAGGTTAGGTTAGGTTAGGTTAGGTTAGGTTAGGTTAGGTTAGGTTAGGTTAGGTTAGGTTAGGTTAGGTTAGGTTAGGTTAGGTTAGGTTAGGTTAGGTTAGGTTAGGTTAGGTTAGGTTAGGTTAGGTTAGGTTAGGTTAGGTTAGGTTAGGTTAGGTTAGGTTAGGTTAGGTTAGGTTAGGTTAGGTTAGGTTAGGTTAGGTTAGGTTAGGTTAGGTTAGGTTAGGTTAGGTTAGGTTAGGTTAGGTTAGGTTAGGTTAGGTTAGGTTAGGTTAGGTTAGGTTAGGTTAGGTTAGGTTAGGTTAGGTTAGGTTAGGTTAGGTTAGGTTAGGTTAGGTTAGGTTAGGTTAGGTTAGGTTAGGTTAGGTTAGGTTAGGTTAGGTTAGGTTAGGTTAGGTTAGGTTAGGTTAGGTTAGGTTAGGTTAGGTTAGGTTAGGTTAGGTTAGGTTAGGTTAGGTTAGGTTAGGTTAGGTTAGGTTAGGTTAGGTTAGGTTAGGTTAGGTTAGGTTAGGTTAGGTTAGGTTAGGTTAGGTTAGGTTAGGTTAGGTTAGGTTAGGTTAGGTTAGGTTAGGTTAGGTTAGGTTAGGTTAGGTTAGGTTAGGTTAGGTTAGGTTAGGTTAGGTTAGGTTAGGTTAGGTTAGGTTAGGTTAGGTTAGGTTAGGTTAGGTTAGGTTAGGTTAGGTTAGGTTAGGTTAGGTTAGGTTAGGTTAGGTTAGGTTAGGTTAGGTTAGGTTAGGTTAGGTTAGGTTAGGTTAGGTTAGGTTAGGTTAGGTTAGGTTAGGTTAGGTTAGGTTAGGTTAGGTTAGGTTAGGTTAGGTTAGGTTAGGTTAGGTTAGGTTAGGTTAGGTTAGGTTAGGTTAGGTTAGGTTAGGTTAGGTTAGGTTAGGTTAGGTTAGGTTAGGTTAGGTTAGGTTAGGTTAGGTTAGGTTAGGTTAGGTTAGGTTAGGTTAGGTTAGGTTAGGTTAGGTTAGGTTAGGTTAGGTTAGGTTAGGTTAGGTTAGGTTAGGTTAGGTTAGGTTAGGTTAGGTTAGGTTAGGTTAGGTTAGGTTAGGTTAGGTTAGGTTAGGTTAGGTTAGGTTAGGTTAGGTTAGGTTAGGTTAGGTTAGGTTAGGTTAGGTTAGGTTAGGTTAGGTTAGGTTAGGTTAGGTTAGGTTAGGTTAGGTTAGGTTAGGTTAGGTTAGGTTAGGTTAGGTTAGGTTAGGTTAGGTTAGGTTAGGTTAGGTTAGGTTAGGTTAGGTTAGGTTAGGTTAGGTTAGGTTAGGTTAGGTTAGGTTAGGTTAGGTTAGGTTAGGTTAGGTTAGGTTAGGTTAGGTTAGGTTAGGTTAGGTTAGGTTAGGTTAGGTTAGGTTAGGTTAGGTTAGGTTAGGTTAGGTTAGGTTAGGTTAGGTTAGGTTAGGTTAGGTTAGGTTAGGTTAGGTTAGGTTAGGTTAGGTTAGGTTAGGTTAGGTTAGGTTAGGTTAGGTTAGGTTAGGTTAGGTTAGGTTAGGTTAGGTTAGGTTAGGTTAGGTTAGGTTAGGTTAGGTTAGGTTAGGTTAGGTTAGGTTAGGTTAGGTTAGGTTAGGTTAGGTTAGGTTAGGTTAGGTTAGGTTAGGTTAGGTTAGGTTAGGTTAGGTTAGGTTAGGTTAGGTTAGGTTAGGTTAGGTTAGGTTAGGTTAGGTTAGGTTAGGTTAGGTTAGGTTAGGTTAGGTTAGGTTAGGTTAGGTTAGGTTAGGTTAGGTTAGGTTAGGTTAGGTTAGGTTAGGTTAGGTTAGGTTAGGTTAGGTTAGGTTAGGTTAGGTTAGGTTAGGTTAGGTTAGGTTAGGTTAGGTTAGGTTAGGTTAGGTTAGGTTAGGTTAGGTTAGGTTAGGTTAGGTTAGGTTAGGTTAGGTTAGGTTAGGTTAGGTTAGGTTAGGTTAGGTTAGGTTAGGTTAGGTTAGGTTAGGTTAGGTTAGGTTAGGTTAGGTTAGGTTAGGTTAGGTTAGGTTAGGTTAGGTTAGGTTAGGTTAGGTTAGGTTAGGTTAGGTTAGGTTAGGTTAGGTTAGGTTAGGTTAGGTTAGGTTAGGTTAGGTTAGGTTAGGTTAGGTTAGGTTAGGTTAGGTTAGGTTAGGTTAGGTTAGGTTAGGTTAGGTTAGGTTAGGTTAGGTTAGGTTAGGTTAGGTTAGGTTAGGTTAGGTTAGGTTAGGTTAGGTTAGGTTAGGTTAGGTTAGGTTAGGTTAGGTTAGGTTAGGTTAGGTTAGGTTAGGTTAGGTTAGGTTAGGTTAGGTTAGGTTAGGTTAGGTTAGGTTAGGTTAGGTTAGGTTAGGTTAGGTTAGGTTAGGTTAGGTTAGGTTAGGTTAGGTTAGGTTAGGTTAGGTTAGGTTAGGTTAGGTTAGGTTAGGTTAGGTTAGGTTAGGTTAGGTTAGGTTAGGTTAGGTTAGGTTAGGTTAGGTTAGGTTAGGTTAGGTTAGGTTAGGTTAGGTTAGGTTAGGTTAGGTTAGGTTAGGTTAGGTTAGGTTAGGTTAGGTTAGGTTAGGTTAGGTTAGGTTAGGTTAGGTTAGGTTAGGTTAGGTTAGGTTAGGTTAGGTTAGGTTAGGTTAGGTTAGGTTAGGTTAGGTTAGGTTAGGTTAGGTTAGGTTAGGTTAGGTTAGGTTAGGTTAGGTTAGGTTAGGTTAGGTTAGGTTAGGTTAGGTTAGGTTAGGTTAGGTTAGGTTAGGTTAGGTTAGGTTAGGTTAGGTTAGGTTAGGTTAGGTTAGGTTAGGTTAGGTTAGGTTAGGTTAGGTTAGGTTAGGTTAGGTTAGGTTAGGTTAGGTTAGGTTAGGTTAGGTTAGGTTAGGTTAGGTTAGGTTAGGTTAGGTTAGGTTAGGTTAGGTTAGGTTAGGTTAGGTTAGGTTAGGTTAGGTTAGGTTAGGTTAGGTTAGGTTAGGTTAGGTTAGGTTAGGTTAGGTTAGGTTAGGTTAGGTTAGGTTAGGTTAGGTTAGGTTAGGTTAGGTTAGGTTAGGTTAGGTTAGGTTAGGTTAGGTTAGGTTAGGTTAGGTTAGGTTAGGTTAGGTTAGGTTAGGTTAGGTTAGGTTAGGTTAGGTTAGGTTAGGTTAGGTTAGGTTAGGTTAGGTTAGGTTAGGTTAGGTTAGGTTAGGTTAGGTTAGGTTAGGTTAGGTTAGGTTAGGTTAGGTTAGGTTAGGTTAGGTTAGGTTAGGTTAGGTTAGGTTAGGTTAGGTTAGGTTAGGTTAGGTTAGGTTAGGTTAGGTTAGGTTAGGTTAGGTTAGGTTAGGTTAGGTTAGGTTAGGTTAGGTTAGGTTAGGTTAGGTTAGGTTAGGTTAGGTTAGGTTAGGTTAGGTTAGGTTAGGTTAGGTTAGGTTAGGTTAGGTTAGGTTAGGTTAGGTTAGGTTAGGTTAGGTTAGGTTAGGTTAGGTTAGGTTAGGTTAGGTTAGGTTAGGTTAGGTTAGGTTAGGTTAGGTTAGGTTAGGTTAGGTTAGGTTAGGTTAGGTTAGGTTAGGTTAGGTTAGGTTAGGTTAGGTTAGGTTAGGTTAGGTTAGGTTAGGTTAGGTTAGGTTAGGTTAGGTTAGGTTAGGTTAGGTTAGGTTAGGTTAGGTTAGGTTAGGTTAGGTTAGGTTAGGTTAGGTTAGGTTAGGTTAGGTTAGGTTAGGTTAGGTTAGGTTAGGTTAGGTTAGGTTAGGTTAGGTTAGGTTAGGTTAGGTTAGGTTAGGTTAGGTTAGGTTAGGTTAGGTTAGGTTAGGTTAGGTTAGGTTAGGTTAGGTTAGGTTAGGTTAGGTTAGGTTAGGTTAGGTTAGGTTAGGTTAGGTTAGGTTAGGTTAGGTTAGGTTAGGTTAGGTTAGGTTAGGTTAGGTTAGGTTAGGTTAGGTTAGGTTAGGTTAGGTTAGGTTAGGTTAGGTTAGGTTAGGTTAGGTTAGGTTAGGTTAGGTTAGGTTAGGTTAGGTTAGGTTAGGTTAGGTTAGGTTAGGTTAGGTTAGGTTAGGTCTAGGTTAGGTTAGGTTAGGTTAGGTTAGGTTAGGTTAGGTTAGGTTAGGTTAGGTTAGGTTAGGTTAGGTTAGGTTAGGTTAGGTTAGGTTAGGTTAGGTTAGGTTAGGTTAGGTTAGGTTAGGTTAGGTTAGGTTAGGTTAGGTTAGGTTAGGTTAGGTTAGGTTAGGTTAGGTTAGGTTAGGTTAGGTTAGGTTAGGTTAGGTTAGGTTAGGTTAGGTTAGGTTAGGTTAGGTTAGGTTAGGTTAGGTTAGGTTAGGTTAGGTTAGGTTAGGTTAGGTTAGGTTAGGTTAGGTTAGGTTAGGTTAGGTTAGGTTAGGTTAGGTTAGGTTAGGTTAGGTTAGGTTAGGTTAGGTTAGGTTAGGTTAGGTTAGGTTAGGTTAGGTTAGGTTAGGTTAGGTTAGGTTAGGTTAGGTTAGGTTAGGTTAGGTTAGGTTAGGTTAGGTTAGGTTAGGTTAGGTTAGGTTAGGTTAGGTTAGGTTAGGTTAGGTTAGGTTAGGTTAGGTTAGGTTAGGTTAGGTTAGGTTAGGTTAGGTTAGGTTAGGTTAGGTTAGGTTAGGTTAGGTTAGGTTAGGTTAGGTTAGGTTAGGTTAGGTTAGGTTAGGTTAGGTTAGGTTAGGTTAGGTTAGGTTAGGTTAGGTTAGGTTAGGTTAGGTTAGGTTAGGTTAGGTTAGGTTAGGTTAGGTTAGGTTAGGTTAGGTTAGGTTAGGTTAGGTTAGGTTAGGTTAGGTTAGGTTAGGTTAGGTTAGGTTAGGTTAGGTTAGGTTAGGTTAGGTTAGGTTAGGTTAGGTTAGGTTAGGTTAGGTTAGGTTAGGTTAGGTTAGGTTAGGTTAGGTTAGGTTAGGTTAGGTTAGGTTAGGTTAGGTTAGGTTAGGTTAGGTTAGGTTAGGTTAGGTTAGGTTAGGTTAGGTTAGGTTAGGTTAGGTTAGGTTAGGTTAGGTTAGGTTAGGTTAGGTTAGGTTAGGTTAGGTTAGGTTAGGTTAGGTTAGGTTAGGTTAGGTTAGGTTAGGTTAGGTTAGGTTAGGTTAGGTTAGGTTAGGTTAGGTTAGGTTAGGTTAGGTTAGGTTAGGTTAGGTTAGGTTAGGTTAGGTTAGGTTAGGTTAGGTTAGGTTAGGTTAGGTTAGGTTAGGTTAGGTTAGGTTAGGTTAGGTTAGGTTAGGTTAGGTTAGGTTAGGTTAGGTTAGGTTAGGTTAGGTTAGGTTAGGTTAGGTTAGGTTAGGTTAGGTTAGGTTAGGTTAGGTTAGGTTAGGTTAGGTTAGGTTAGGTTAGGTTAGGTTAGGTTAGGTTAGGTTAGGTTAGGTTAGGTTAGGTTAGGTTAGGTTAGGTTAGGTTAGGTTAGGTTAGGTTAGGTTAGGTTAGGTTAGGTTAGGTTAGGTTAGGTTAGGTTAGGTTAGGTTAGGTTAGGTTAGGTTAGGTTAGGTTAGGTTAGGTTAGGTTAGGTTAGGTTAGGTTAGGTTAGGTTAGGTTAGGTTAGGTTAGGTTAGGTTAGGTTAGGTTAGGTTAGGTTAGGTTAGGTTAGGTTAGGTTAGGTTAGGTTAGGTTAGGTTAGGTTAGGTTAGGTTAGGTTAGGTTAGGTTAGGTTAGGTTAGGTTAGGTTAGGTTAGGTTAGGTTAGGTTAGGTTAGGTTAGGTTAGGTTAGGTTAGGTTAGGTTAGGTTAGGTTAGGTTAGGTTAGGTTAGGTTAGGTTAGGTTAGGTTAGGTTAGGTTAGGTTAGGTTAGGTTAGGTTAGGTTAGGTTAGGTTAGGTTAGGTTAGGTTAGGTTAGGTTAGGTTAGGTTAGGTTAGGTTAGGTTAGGTTAGGTTAGGTTAGGTTAGGTTAGGTTAGGTTAGGTTAGGTTAGGTTAGGTTAGGTTAGGTTAGGTTAGGTTAGGTTAGGTTAGGTTAGGTTAGGTTAGGTTAGGTTAGGTTAGGTTAGGTTAGGTTAGGTTAGGTTAGGTTAGGTTAGGTTAGGTTAGGTTAGGTTAGGTTAGGTTAGGTTAGGTTAGGTTAGGTTAGGTTAGGTTAGGTTAGGTTAGGTTAGGTTAGGTTAGGTTAGGTTAGGTTAGGTTAGGTTAGGTTAGGTTAGGTTAGGTTAGGTTAGGTTAGGTTAGGTTAGGTTAGGTTAGGTTAGGTTAGGTTAGGTTAGGTTAGGTTAGGTTAGGTTAGGTTAGGTTAGGTTAGGTTAGGTTAGGTTAGGTTAGGTTAGGTTAGGTTAGGTTAGGTTAGGTTAGGTTAGGTTAGGTTAGGTTAGGTTAGGTTAGGTTAGGTTAGGTTAGGTTAGGTTAGGTTAGGTTAGGTTAGGTTAGGTTAGGTTAGGTTAGGTTAGGTTAGGTTAGGTTAGGTTAGGTTAGGTTAGGTTAGGTTAGGTTAGGTTAGGTTAGGTTAGGTTAGGTTAGGTTAGGTTAGGTTAGGTTAGGTTAGGTTAGGTTAGGTTAGGTTAGGTTAGGTTAGGTTAGGTTAGGTTAGGTTAGGTTAGGTTAGGTTAGGTTAGGTTAGGTTAGGTTAGGTTAGGTTAGGTTAGGTTAGGTTAGGTTAGGTTAGGTTAGGTTAGGTTAGGTTAGGTTAGGTTAGGTTAGGTTAGGTTAGGTTAGGTTAGGTTAGGTTAGGTTAGGTTAGGTTAGGTTAGGTTAGGTTAGGTTAGGTTAGGTTAGGTTAGGTTAGGTTAGGTTAGGTTAGGTTAGGTTAGGTTAGGTTAGGTTAGGTTAGGTTAGGTTAGGTTAGGTTAGGTTAGGTTAGGTTAGGTTAGGTTAGGTTAGGTTAGGTTAGGTTAGGTTAGGTTAGGTTAGGTTAGGTTAGGTTAGGTTAGGTTAGGTTAGGTTAGGTTAGGTTAGGTTAGGTTAGGTTAGGTTAGGTTAGGTTAGGTTAGGTTAGGTTAGGTTAGGTTAGGTTAGGTTAGGTTAGGTTAGGTTAGGTTAGGTTAGGTTAGGTTAGGTTAGGTTAGGTTAGGTTAGGTTAGGTTAGGTTAGGTTAGGTTAGGTTAGGTTAGGTTAGGTTAGGTTAGGTTAGGTTAGGTTAGGTTAGGTTAGGTTAGGTTAGGTTAGGTTAGGTTAGGTTAGGTTAGGTTAGGTTAGGTTAGGTTAGGTTAGGTTAGGTTAGGTTAGGTTAGGTTAGGTTAGGTTAGGTTAGGTTAGGTTAGGTTAGGTTAGGTTAGGTTAGGTTAGGTTAGGTTAGGTTAGGTTAGGTTAGGTTAGGTTAGGTTAGGTTAGGTTAGGTTAGGTTAGGTTAGGTTAGGTTAGGTTAGGTTAGGTTAGGTTAGGTTAGGTTAGGTTAGGTTAGGTTAGGTTAGGTTAGGTTAGGTTAGGTTAGGTTAGGTTAGGTTAGGTTAGGTTAGGTTAGGTTAGGTTAGGTTAGGTTAGGTTAGGTTAGGTTAGGTTAGGTTAGGTTAGGTTAGGTTAGGTTAGGTTAGGTTAGGTTAGGTTAGGTTAGGTTAGGTTAGGTTAGGTTAGGTTAGGTTAGGTTAGGTTAGGTTAGGTTAGGTTAGGTTAGGTTAGGTTAGGTTAGGTTAGGTTAGGTTAGGTTAGGTTAGGTTAGGTTAGGTTAGGTTAGGTTAGGTTAGGTTAGGTTAGGTTAGGTTAGGTTAGGTTAGGTTAGGTTAGGTTAGGTTAGGTTAGGTTAGGTTAGGTTAGGTTAGGTTAGGTTAGGTTAGGTTAGGTTAGGTTAGGTTAGGTTAGGTTAGGTTAGGTTAGGTTAGGTTAGGTTAGGTTAGGTTAGGTTAGGTTAGGTTAGGTTAGGTTAGGTTAGGTTAGGTTAGGTTAGGTTAGGTTAGGTTAGGTTAGGTTAGGTTAGGTTAGGTTAGGTTAGGTTAGGTTAGGTTAGGTTAGGTTAGGTTAGGTTAGGTTAGGTTAGGTTAGGTTAGGTTAGGTTAGGTTAGGTTAGGTTAGGTTAGGTTAGGTTAGGTTAGGTTAGGTTAGGTTAGGTTAGGTTAGGTTAGGTTAGGTTAGGTTAGGTTAGGTTAGGTTAGGTTAGGTTAGGTTAGGTTAGGTTAGGTTAGGTTAGGTTAGGTTAGGTTAGGTTAGGTTAGGTTAGGTTAGGTTAGGTTAGGTTAGGTTAGGTTAGGTTAGGTTAGGTTAGGTTAGGTTAGGTTAGGTTAGGTTAGGTTAGGTTAGGTTAGGTTAGGTTAGGTTAGGTTAGGTTAGGTTAGGTTAGGTTAGGTTAGGTTAGGTTAGGTTAGGTTAGGTTAGGTTAGGTTAGGTTAGGTTAGGTTAGGTTAGGTTAGGTTAGGTTAGGTTAGGTTAGGTTAGGTTAGGTTAGGTTAGGTTAGGTTAGGTTAGGTTAGGTTAGGTTAGGTTAGGTTAGGTTAGGTTAGGTTAGGTTAGGTTAGGTTAGGTTAGGTTAGGTTAGGTTAGGTTAGGTTAGGTTAGGTTAGGTTAGGTTAGGTTAGGTTAGGTTAGGTTAGGTTAGGTTAGGTTAGGTTAGGTTAGGTTAGGTTAGGTTAGGTTAGGTTAGGTTAGGTTAGGTTAGGTTAGGTTAGGTTAGGTTAGGTTAGGTTAGGTTAGGTTAGGTTAGGTTAGGTTAGGTTAGGTTAGGTTAGGTTAGGTTAGGTTAGGTTAGGTTAGGTTAGGTTAGGTTAGGTTAGGTTAGGTTAGGTTAGGTTAGGTTAGGTTAGGTTAGGTTAGGTTAGGTTAGGTTAGGTTAGGTTAGGTTAGGTTAGGTTAGGTTAGGTTAGGTTAGGTTAGGTTAGGTTAGGTTAGGTTAGGTTAGGTTAGGTTAGGTTAGGTTAGGTTAGGTTAGGTTAGGTTAGGTTAGGTTAGGTTAGGTTAGGTTAGGTTAGGTTAGGTTAGGTTAGGTTAGGTTAGGTTAGGTTAGGTTAGGTTAGGTTAGGTTAGGTTAGGTTAGGTTAGGTTAGGTTAGGTTAGGTTAGGTTAGGTTAGGTTAGGTTAGGTTAGGTTAGGTTAGGTTAGGTTAGGTTAGGTTAGGTTAGGTTAGGTTAGGTTAGGTTAGGTTAGGTTAGGTTAGGTTAGGTTAGGTTAGGTTAGGTTAGGTTAGGTTAGGTTAGGTTAGGTTAGGTTAGGTTAGGTTAGGTTAGGTTAGGTTAGGTTAGGTTAGGTTAGGTTAGGTTAGGTTAGGTTAGGTTAGGTTAGGTTAGGTTAGGTTAGGTTAGGTTAGGTTAGGTTAGGTTAGGTTAGGTTAGGTTAGGTTAGGTTAGGTTAGGTTAGGTTAGGTTAGGTTAGGTTAGGTTAGGTTAGGTTAGGTTAGGTTAGGTTAGGTTAGGTTAGGTTAGGTGTTAGGTTAGGTTAGGTTAGGTTAGGTTAGGTTAGGTTAGGTTAGGTTAGGTTAGGTTAGGTTAGGTTAGGTTAGGTTAGGTTAGGTTAGGTTAGGTTAGGTTAGGTTAGGTTAGGTTAGGTTAGGTTAGGTTAGGTTAGGTTAGGTTAGGTTAGGTTAGGTTAGGTTAGGTTAGGTTAGGTTAGGTTAGGTTAGGTTAGGTTAGGTTAGGTTAGGTTAGGTTAGGTTAGGTTAGGTTAGGTTAGGTTAGGTTAGGTTAGGTTAGGTTAGGTTAGGTTAGGTTAGGTTAGGTTAGGTTAGGTTAGGTTAGTTTTTTTTTTTTTTTTTTTTTTTTTTTTTTTTTTTTTTTTTTTTTTTTTTTTTTTTTTTAATATATATATAACACGTCCCTCTGATATTCTTCAGAGCCTTTTTATTTACCTTTCTGTAGTTCGTTTATTTTTATTATGTTTATATCTTATTTAATTTATGTTTGTTTTATTATGTTTATATCTTATTTACTTTATGTTTGTTTTATTATGTTTATATCTTATTTGTTTTTATTCTAGATTTCGTATTCTATCATATTTGCTTATTAATTTTTATCATATTTTATTTGTTCATTTTTATTACTTTTTTTCCTACTTCTGCTATATACTCTATAAACCGGGGCTGTGTTTGTTTTGATCGCAGTAATGTGCCGAGGCTTTCTTTTTTAATTGCTGCGTCCAGAACATACTCGGCCTCAAAACGTTCCTTCCCGAAGGCAGGGCACTCGGCGAGGATGTGTCCGACTGTCTGGCTCACGCCCGGCTCGCAGAAGCACGATGGGTCCTCCTTGCACTTGAATCTGCACAAGTATTCGGAGAACCCACCGTGCCCCGTCAGCACCTGCGTCATCACGCCTGCCGGGCGGAGCTTTCGGACAACCCTGTACGCCTCCACTGCGTCGGGAAGGAACGTCTTGGTGACCCCAGCCGTGTCGCCGGCTTTGTATCTCCGGTTCCATTCGTCAAGCGACTCCTTACGGAGTTCCCGTTTGACGAATGAAACCGGGCATCCGTCGTAGTCCGGCCGCTTCTTCGAGTGCAGGGCAGCATTCTTGGCCAGCTGGTCCGCTCGCTCATTTCCCTCCAAACCCGCGTGTGCTTTGATCCAGAACAAGGAGACTTCCTTGTTCTGGAGTTGGCTTCGCCGGATGTTGTCACGGGTTTCGACAGCCAGGGGGTGGAGGGAATGTGCGTTGACCACGGTTTCCAGCGCCGAACGCGAGTCGCTGAGGATCCCGAAGCTCGCCTCACCGCATTGGAGGATTAACCTCGTGGCCTTGCATATGGCCAGCAGTTCCGCCTGGTAGACAGTGCAGTGTGGTGGCAGCTTAAGTTTGAGGGCCTTTGTCTCAGCCCCACTTCTCCACAGAGACAGTGCGGCTCCGACCCTGCCCTCAATCTTGCTGCCATCCGTGTAGATTTGGACCGCCTGGTTGACGCGGTCCTCCACTTGCTGCTGGTCCACCAGACTCATGAACTCCAGGCTCATATGCTCTGCCGGATGCGGGGCTTTGGTGAAGGCCACACCGTGTTCCACTTCCCGATCGCCTAGGACTGTCAGGGGAACTCCTCTCTTTGCCTCATACAGGGCGGCTGCCTCCTGTATTCTGAGGTCGAGAGGCAGTATCCCGGACAGCACCAGTGCCGCGTTCAGGGAGACGGTGCGGTACGCTCCACACAGCTTCTGGGCAAATCCTCGTTGAACCGCGTTCAGCTGCCTCTGCACTCCAAGTTTTTTCGTTGCCGGCGCCCAGGCGCTGGAGGCATACGAGATCACTGGCTCCACCGTTGCCGTGTAGATGACACGGATCACCTCCGGGTGGAGACCCCAGCTTATCTTGGCGGCTCTGGACAGCTGCTTGTAAATGTTCAACGCCTTCCTGCAGATGTTCGCAGTGTGGGCGTTGAACGTCAGCTTGCTGTCAATAGTGAGCCCCAAGATTTTGATCTCGTCGGACATGCCAATGTCTACACCACCCATGCTCAGGAGTGGCGTGTCGAATTTCAGCTTCCTTGTGATCACCATCGCTTTCGTTTTGTGTGGCGCAAACTTCAGCTTATTTTCGACACCCCACCCCCGGACATACGCGAGGGCGGCATTGGCATGTCTCTGCACTTCCAGCGCCGTGTCACCGGCAAACACGAGGACGACATCGTCGGCAAAGGCCTGGCAATAGTCGCCCCGTCGTTCGAGCTCTCTCAGTAATGGGTCGAGAAGAAGATTCCAGAGGATGGGGCCGCCGATGGAGCCTTGTACGCAACCTTTATTGGTACTTTTGGCGTACTCCTCACCGGCGTACCTCACCCTCACTTTTCGGTTCCGGAGGTAGCTGTCCACCAGTCTCCTTAGATTCACCGGACACTTTTCCTCAGCCAGCCGGACTTTGATTGCAGGCCACCAGGCACTATCGAAGGCTCCCTCTATGTCCAACGATACCATGGTAATCAGCTTCTTCTTCGCTAGATTACCATGAATGTGTTGCATCAGGTCATAGAGGGAGTCCTCGGTGCTCCTCTGGGGCATAAATCCATACTGGCGAGTACTCATCCGGGGAATAAGGTGCCATTGCAACCTCCGGACCAACATCTTCTCTAAGATCTTGCCCATTACTGGGAGTAGCCCTATGGGCCGGTACGACTTTGGGTCGCGGTAGTTGTCCTTGCCGGGCTTCCGCAGGACAACTACTGTAGCCTCTTTCCAGGCAGATGGGAAACAAGACAATTCAAGGCACTTATTGAACAGGGCAAGGTGAAGGCCGGGGTCATTTGAGATGACCTGGCTGCAGATGTCGGCTGTGAGACCATCCGCCCCGGGGGCTTTCTTGGGGTCGAAACTATCCACTGCGGACCTCAGCTCTTGCAACGTAAATGGTGGGTCATGTTGTTCATCATGGGCCCAGCCATTTACGAGCTCGGCTGTGGCTCTTATCCGCAAGTGGTCAGCATCGTCCCCGCTTTCCAAGTCCTCCGGGTAGAAGGTCTCCGCCAGCATCTGCGCGGATTCCTGCTGGGTCATCTCTTTCCCGTCCTTCACCAGGGGAAGGTCCTCCTGCCGTGTTGCGGTCTTCCCTATCACCCTGTAGATGCCCTGCCAAACTCCTTCCTTGTCCTGTTTCCCACAGAAGCTCTTCCAGCTTTCTGTCTGGGCTAGTTTTGCCTCTGCCTCGTACTTTTCCTTGGCTTCCAGGTACTCAGCGACAACCTTCGGCCTTCGGACTTGCGCTGCACATCGGATCCTGCGTCTCCTGGTGGTTACATCCCTCTTCATCTCAGCGAGCTTCTCGGACCACCACGGCAAGGTGAGTCTTTCTTTTACCTTTTTCGGGGGGATACATTGACCACACGTATCTCTAACATTATCTAAATGCGTGTCCAAAATTTTTTCCAAAACATTTGTTGTATTAATTTTAACAATTTCCGCTGTATTAATTTTGTTTTCTATTTTTAACTGGTCCAGTTTCTCATGAAACTGGAGCCAGTTAGCCTTTTTTGTATTATAGATACGCGTGGTCCTTTGTATGAGTACCCCCTTGGCTCTCTTCAGGCTCATCCCGAAGGTAATGCCGTTGTGGTCCGAGCTCGTGAGACCTTCGTCCACCTTCCAGTCTAACACCAGGTTAAGCAAGTCCGCTGTGCAGGCCGTCACGTCTACGTGACTAGTGTACCGTTGGCCACCCCGCACGGTATCAAAGGTCGGGGTCACTCCGTCGTTGAGTACCTGCAAGCCCATCTCTTCTAGAGCGCCTGCCATCTCCTCCCCTCTGTGATCGACTCGTCCACTTCCCCACCAGTTGCTTTTCGCATTTGCATCGCCCCCTATCAGGATAGCTGTAGGTCCCAATTGCCCGACTGTTTCGGCTAGATGCTCCAGGTATGGCCCAATGGGCTGGTCTGGCTCGAAGTAATAGGATATCATTGTGATCTCCCAGGCACTGGTTCTGATCCTCACTACCACGATGTTGTTGGTAGTGAGTTTCGGGCACTGTATGACGTCAATGTCTTGGTTGAAGACGGCTATTGCCGCCTTTACAGTGCCCTCTCCATGACCAGTATTCTGGAAGATCCTAACGCCCCTGTGGTTTTTCATACTTCGAGCTCCACCCACATAGGGTTCCTGGAGCAATGCGATGTCTAGCCGTCTTTTGTCCATCTCCAGCAGAAGTTCGCATGTAGCGAGGTTTTTCCGCTGGAGGTTGGCCTGAACTATCCCGATCGGCTTGCTGCTGGTGGGGATCCACGTGGTGCCCTCAGCAATACGCTATACTGGCCCGGGCCAATGAGTCCCATTTGCGCCTCACTGGACACTCCTGACTGAACGCATTGTGTTCCGTCTGGTCCAGCTTGGCGCGCGTGCAATTGCAGCACGCTGGGGGCTTATTGGCGAGCCAGTCAGCGCATTCTGATTTTATGTGGGCTCCCCCGCAATGGCTACACTTGACGACGGTTTCCTTACAGAAACGTCGCCCGTGCCCGTAGCCGAGGCATAAGGAGCACTGCACGAGTGGAGAGTGGTCCTCCACTTTGACCTTCTGTAGGTCTACATGCACCGCTCCAGCCGCGACTGCTCTCGACCATATTGCGGGGGAGACCCGCATCACCACGTGACCGGCATGGGGGTTTCTCGCTTTCCGACGAAAGCGCACCTCCAGCCGGCATTCCTCCTCTTTGAGACCCACGAATAGGTCCCGGTTCTGGCTCCTCAGGGCCTTATGGATGTCATCATCACTGTTGTATGACATCACATCCCTGAGAACCAGAAGCGGGTCCTTATTCTGGATCTCCTCTATGACGAGTCGACCACCCACTTCTTGCAGGCGCTCCTTCACTTTCTGTCTATCTTCGTTGGATCCACAACCCACGATAATCCTTCGGTCTTTGGCCTTTCTCACTCGATCGACCTTGACCCAACCATCCTTGGCGTTGATCGCCTCCCTTATGCTGGCTAAAACCTCATCTCCAGACTCTGTCTCGTCCTTGGAGGTGACCACAATCGAGTGCAGCGCGGTTTGTTCCGAAATCCGCTTTGCGGAATGTGTCGAGGCTACACTCGCATATGTGGTCCGCTCCAAGGTCCAGCACTGCTTTTCCAACATCCCACTTAACTTTTCCATTCGCGTGTTGTTTTCCTTCATTAGCTCTTCATGTTTTGCCAGCATCTCAGCCAGATCAGCCTCTCCTATCCTTTCTTTTCGTTCCTCCCTTTGCTCCTGGAAGGGTAAAACAAGTGAAGGGGGCTCCATCTGTTTCACCTCGGCATTTTTAACCTTGCCTCCTTTGCCTTTTTCTGTCTCTGCCTCTTTTACCAGCTGGTAAAGCCTTTCCACAGCCTGGGTAACGCCCGTTTTGATGTCAGTTTTCAAATTTCGGGAGTTACCCAGGTGTAGTTTGGCTTTACTGAGGCATGCTCTCGCCTCTGCAGTTCTTGACGGATAGGGGGTTTCCTTCAGTGGGCTCACCAAGGCCTCCGTTGATGTTCTACGGGGCGCTATTTTGGACACCTGTGGAAACGCAGCCTTTAAGTTCGGCTTAGGTGGGCCCACCGAAGCAACCACTGGGACCGGGGACTTTGGTCTGTTTTCGACCTTTCCCGATTCCCATTCCCCTATGCTCCGACGCACCTGCGAGGTTTGGGTGTGGCCTGGTTTGGGCATCTTTTCAGGGGTCGTGGGAGGCTCTACTTGGGCGCGGGTGGTTTTGGCGGGAGTGCGAATGCCCAGCATTTTACCTGCTATTCTAAATTAATGAGGGACGCAAACAAAACAATCAAATTTAAATTTGTAAAAGTTGTAAAAAGAATATTAATAATACAGCAATAAAAAGTTTGTAAAAGTTATATAATTTTTTTTTTTTTTTTTTTTTTTTTTAAAAGTTTGTAAAAGTTGTACAATGATTATATCCTATTTAAGGTCTATCCAAAAGTGGATCAGTCAAGGGCCAAATAAGGCCACGTGTCAAAATATATAAAATAAAACCAATTATTTTTCCCTCAGGCAGGCTAGCCTAGCTAGCGAATGCGATAAGGGTGGGTGGGCGGGCAAATTTTTCACTCGGATCGCGACGATTTTGGTGTCGATCGACGCGGGTCGCGAGCCGGGACCCGAATATGGTGGAAACTGTTTGAAATTTGAAAGTTTTTGGTATAAAATTTAGAAAAAAGTGTATTTTTAGTGTATTTTATTAATGTTTTCTTTGATTTTTCAGGTATCCTACGTCGGCGAGAACAGTGGAATATAACCAGCAACGCGTCTCACCGAGAGGCACCAGGCCACGTGAAAAACCACAGATGCTGTATAGAAAAATTTGGAAAAATATTGAAAATTGTCAAAAAATTTTGTAACTTTGTATGAAAATTAATAAATTAAGTATGGCAACACAAAATTCGGTCAACGTCAGCGTGTACAGGCCAAAAAATAATTATTAGTAGCTGAAAATTGTATGTAGCTATCACAATTTTTTCTGTCAATATATGTCGGTTAGGTTAGGTTAGGTTAGGTTAGGTTAGGTTAGGTTAGGTTAGGTTAGGTTAGGTTAGGTTAGGTTAGGTTAGGTTAGGTTAGGTTAGGTTAGGTTAGGTTAGGTTAGGTTAGGTTAGGTTAGGTTAGGTTAGGTTAGGTTAGGTTAGGTTAGGTTAGGTTAGGTTAGGTTAGGTTAGGTTAGGTTAGGTTAGGTTAGGTTAGGTTAGGTTAGGTTAGGTTAGGTTAGGTTAGGTTAGGTTCCGGCGGCGTCCGTGGAGGAGGGACCGGGCCAGCCGGAGGCTGACAGCTGGGCGACGGTCACCCGCAGGGGGAAGGGAAAGGGCAAGGGCAAGGCCGAGGCCTCGCTTGCCCCCCCAGCCCGAGCGGCCCCGGCGAAGAAGGCAGCGCCTAAAGTAAAGGCGCTGCAAGCACCCACGACGGCGGCGGTGGCGGTCACTCTTCGGAAGGACCTAACCACCGCCACAACGATGCGGGAAACCATGGCTAAGGCCATTAATGGCCTTAGCCTTGAGGAGGTAGGCCTGCATCACGTCCGGGTGCGAAACTCGATGACGGGGGGCCGTATCATCGAGGTTCCCGGGGCCGATAGTGCCGACAGAGGGCGGGCGGCAGACGCTCTTGCAGCCAGGCTGCAAGAAATAGTGGGGGATGTCGCCATCGTCAGCCGCCCACAAAAAATGGCCGCTGTCCAGATAGGTGGTCTGGACGAGTCGGCTACCAAAGAGAAGCTGACGGCGGCCATCGTCAAAGCGGGGGCCTGTGACGAGGCCCACATAAAGGTAGGGGGCATCCGTGTCCTCTACGACGGCACTGGATCAGCCCTTGTCCAGTGCCCAGTGGAGACGGCACAGGGCCTCATAAAGCGGGGCAAAATCGAGGTGGGGTGGGCTGAGGCCACCGTCACCGTGGCTGGGCCAACACCCATGCGCTGTTACAGGTGCATGAATGTTGGCCACACGAGGGAATTGTGCCCCTCAAGCATCGACCGGAGCAATACTTGCTACCGGTGCGGTGCAGAGGGGCACTTCCGCAGGGAGTGCTCGGGGGAGAAGGAGTGGTGCGCAGTGTGCCACCACGCCAAACTCCCAGCCAGCCACACGATGGGGGGGTCGAAGTGCTCCCCCCCAGAGGTCAGGGGCAAATCGGTGCGGATGATGGACGCCCGCCCCCCCCGCCCCACCACCGCAGGAACGGCCACCGGCCAAAATGAGGAGAACCGCATGGATGTCTAAATGCCAGCACACCAGCACTTAGACATCCTGCAGGTGAACGCCAACCACTCCGCCAAAGCACAGGACCTCCTGATGCAACACATGGCGGAGTGGGGAATTGGCGTCGCGGTGGTGGCAGAGCCCTACTTCGTCCCCCCCCTTCCTTACTGGGCAGGGGCGACGGACGGAGTAGTGGCAATATCGGTTCCGGCACATGGGGATTTCCCCCCTCTCTCGAGGATCGAAGGCGGTCCGGGTTACGTGGCGGCCAGATGGGGGAGTGACACCGTGATAGTGGCGGTGTACTTCTCCCCCAACAAGCCGTTACGCGCCTTCGAGCGCTTCCTGGGGGTCCTGAACGGGGTAGTTGGTAGAGCTGCCCCGTCACAGGTGATGGTCATGGGGGACCTCAACGCCAAGAGTTCGGCGTGGGGTTCCCCAGTCACGGACCCCCGAGGGACCGCCCTCGAGGACTGGGCGACGGCAACAGGACTAATCATCCTGAACCGGGGCAGCGTCAACACATGCGTGCGGCGGCGGGGAGGGTCAGTCGTGGACGTAACGTTCGCGACCCCCGCCATAGCCGCGCGCGTCACTGATTGGCGCGTCCTGGAGGACGTCGAGACCCTCTCTGATCATCTGTACATCAGAATGAGGGTCTCCAATGGCGTCCTGCCGTCGCCCACCCGAGGGGGGGGAACAAGAGGCCGGGGCCGAAGAGGGTTCCCCAGGTGGGCCCTGACCCACCTGGATAGGGAAAGGGCGGACGAGGCGGCGATGGAGGAGGCTTGGTGTGCAGCCCCTCCCGCCACCCTCGGAGTCGACGAGAGGGCGGCTCGGTTCCGCGCCGCACTACAGAGGGTGTGCGACGCGGCAATGCCCCGGGCCGGACGCCCGTCTGCCCGCAAGAGGGTGTACTGGTGGTCCGCAGAAATAGCGGCTCTGCGGACCACCAGCAACTGTGCCCGCCGCGCCTACCAGCATTGTAGGCGCAGGCGGCACACAGAGGAGGAGGAGGAAGGGCTCCACAGGGCCCTCAAAGAAGCAAAGGGGGCCCTGATAGTGGCGATCGCCGTGGCCAAGGACGAAGCACACTGCTCGTTCTTGGCCACCCTGGACAGGGATCCGTGGGGGCGGCCGTATAAGATGGTGCGCAACAAGCTGCGCACGGCCCCCCCCATGGATTTAATGGAGCCCGACCTCCTCAGTAGGGTGTTGGAGGGGCTGTTCCCGCCCGCCCCAGCGTTCTCTCCCCCGACGATGGCCATTGCGGAGGCCGAACTCGCCGTTGCACCCATAAGCGACGACGAGTTCGAAAGAGTGACGGACCGACTCAGGGGCTGCAAAAAGGCCCCGGGACCAGACGGGGTCCCTGGTCGTGTCCTCACGGTCGCCCTGGGACACCTCGGGAGCCGCTTCAGGCAGATCATGGACGACTGCCTGAAGGAGGGAAGGTTCCCGAGGGTGTGGAAGGAGGGGCGGCTCTGCCTCCTCCGCAAAGAGGGTCGGCCTGCGGACTGCCCGTCCGCCTATCGCCCCATAGTGTTGCTGGATGAGGCCGGGAAAACGTTTGAACGTATCCTGGCCCACCGGATCCAGCAGCACCTTGAGACCGCCGGCCCGGACGTGTCTGATAGACAGTTCGGGTTCCGAGGAGGACGGTCCACGCTCGACGCAATAAAGTCCCTTAGGGACTTCTGCGACGACGCGTCGAGCAGGGGAGAGGGTGTGGTCGCGGTGTCTTTAGACATCGCGAACGCGTTCGGCACCCTCCCCTATGGGGTGATTAGTGGGGCACTTCAGTATCACGGAGTGCCCCACTACCTAAGGAGAATCGTGGAGAACTACCTTACTGAGAGGGTAGTTCTCTACGAAAATAAGGACGGGCAGAGGGGGGAGAGGAGGATGGCCTGCGGCGTGCCCCAGGGTTCCGTACTCGGGCCCTTGCTCTGGAACCTGGGGTACGACCGGGCCATCAGAGGGGAGACCCTCCCGCGCACAATCACCGTCTGCTATGCAGACGACACGATGGTGGCTGTGCGCGGGAAAGATGGGTGGGAGACCCTCCGTGAGGCGGAGGAAGCGGCCGAGCTGATGATCCGAGGGATCGAGCAGCTCGGCCTAAAGGTGGCCCTCCCGAAGACCGACGCTACGGTCTTCGGGGGGCGAGGGAGGGCATGGAGGCTGCCTGCGGGCGCGGCGCTCTCACTTCCAGGAGGGACGGTCCAGGTAGAGCCCCACATTAAATATCTGGGGCTTACATTGGACCGGAAGTGGGATTTCGGGGAGCACTTCAGAAGACTTGCTCCCCGAATCAGGGGCGCCGCGCAAGCGCTGGGCAGACTCCTGCCCAACATTGGGGGGCCAGGCTCCTCTTGCCGGCGGCTATTCGCCGGCGTGGTGAGGAGCATGGCCCTGTATGGGGCCCCAATATGGGCGGACAGGTTGTCCGCCCGAAACAGGGCCCTGCTGAGGGGGCCACAGCGGGCCGTGGCCCAGAGGATGGCCAGGGCCTACGGCTCGGTGGCCCACGCGGCGGCCTGCCTCCTCGCCTGCACCCCCCCGTGGGAGTTGGACGCCGAGGTGCAGGCGGAAACCTACTTAGTTAGGTCCAGGGCTCGGGCAAGAGGGGAACGCCCGGACCCTGAGGAGGTAGAGGCCTCCCGCCGTATGACGGCGCGCCGGCTGCGCGAAAGGTGGAAGTCCATCCTGGAGGACGCCCCGTACGGGACTCGTACCGTGGGGGCGATCCTCCCAGTGATGGACCAATGGTGTAAGAGGGCAGCCGGCGCACTGACGTACCGGCTAGTGCAGGTGTTGACCGGACACGGCTGTTTCGGTCACCACCTGCACAACATTAGGAGGGAGCCGAGCCCACGGTGCCATGAGTGCGGAGATCCCGACGACACGGCAGAGCACACCTTGCAGGTGTGCAGTCGTTGGGATGCGGAGCGGGGCCTCATGGCACGGGCGATCCAGCGGGTGGACCTCTCGCTGCACAGCGTCGTCTCTGCGATGCTCAGCAGCGAGGGGTCCTGGGAGGCAGTGGTCTCCTTCTGCGAGATTGTTATCTCGCAGAAGGAGGAGGCGGAGCGGGGGCGCGAGGATGATCCTCTCGCGCACCCCCTCCGGCGTAGGCGGCCGGGGTTGAGGCGGCGGCAGTTTGCCGCGCGCCTTAACCCTTAGTGACTGCGGGCGGAGGATGGGAGACCTCCGCCTGCCGTGACAAGTCACTCGGCGGTCTGGGGGGTGGCCATGCGTATTCGGCCATCCCCCCCATTGACGCGGGAAGCCCTGGCAGAGGCCGGGGCGACCGGTGGGCACCGTGGAGAATGCTTAGAGCGGGTTCCACGGTGCCCGAGTAACCGGAGTGCGAGGGTACGCCAAGGTGGTTTTTAGTGGGTAAACCTCTCTACCCCTTCTCATAATGAGAAGGGGAGATGAGGGAGTCCCACATATCCTCCCCGCCGCTCCCAAGGCGGGGGGTCGAATGCGTAATGCATTTTCCACCTTGTCAAAAAAAAAAAAAAAAAAAAAAAAAAAAGGTTAGGTTAGGTTAGGTTAGGTTAGGTTAGGTTAGGTTAGGTTAGGTTAGGTTAGGTTAGGTTAGGTTAGGTTGGGAGGTGATTTTTCTTGAGGATTTGCGCGATATTGAGAACTCTGAAGACTTTGACCTTGTGCTTTCTTTATTGACCATTGATACCGCTCTATCTTTTGACTTTGCTTGTTTATTTCGGATTTTGTTGCTTTTTGATTGGATTTGTCGTTTGTGGATTTTTTGTTTGTTTACGTTTTTGTTGTGTAAATTGGTCGGTGTTGCCGTTATCGCTTGAAGCCCTTTTTAGGGCTAAGACATAGCGGCGATAGTCGGCCAACGTTTGGGGTATTTTTGATTTCGTTCCAAGGAGGGGTTTGGAATTTATCCAAATTTTAAATTTAATAAATTTTTATTTTAAGGGGAAAATTTTTATAAGTTTTTGGCAAATTTCATTGTTTAATAACTTTGGGCCCCTAGCCCTTCTGGCAGGGGTGGGAATTTGAGGGGAAAGAGCTCGCTCTCCCCTATTTTTTGATATTTTTTGTAGTGACCTACGACCCCGGGAAGGTCATCAAATTCGAGGAACAATTTCTGGGATTGCTATTCTGAACTTTCAGGGGCGGTCCCATTAATTGTATGAAATAGTCGAAATCCGGGACACGCTTGACCGTTTTTATTGACTATCTTCGGACGTCAATAACTTCGGTCCTAGTGGTCGGATTTCGACGAAACCCGGTGGGAGGATGGACGAGGCCGCAAGGGCCACGTCCGCGAAAGGGGGGGGTCCCCCCTCCCGCACGAGGAGGATTTTGATCTCGTCGGAGTCAGAGGGTGACTCCAGCACTGACGAGGTCAGGCAGCCGGCTCCTCAGCCCCAAAAAAGGGGGCATGAGGACAGGGAGGATGACCCGAGGCCCGAGAACGGGCCTAAGGTTGGCACGGCCCGCAGGGGCAGGGGAAAATCGGGGGTGAGGACGTATGCGGCCTCATCCAGGGCGACAGGGCGGGCGGAGTTCGTGCACTCGGACTCCGACATTTCCGCCGCTGCCGCCTATAAGAAGAACTTCCCGGAGCTCCGCTCCAAGGGAATGAAGGGGGAGGGGCTCGCGCTGGGTAGTGCGAGCCCAATAGAGGCGACCCGCATAGCGGCGGGCCTGATCCTTGAGGGCGCCCGAAAGTCGGGCAACCTTAAAGGGGAGGTGTGGGGCCAAATAAATAGGGCCTGCCGCACTATCTTCGCTTCGATGGATGAGGTCGAGGATAGGACGGAAAATGAGGAGATCCGCAGCTTAAAGGCGGATATAAAGAGGATGAGGGAGCAACTGGCCATTAGCCAGGCGGAAACGAAGGCGCTCCGGGTAGCCTTCTCGGAGCGCCAGACAATGCCCCCTCCAGCCCCTCCACCGGGGCGGGAGTGCCCGGCCCCCCCTCTCCGGTCTCCGGCCCCCTCGCCCCAGGCCCCGGCTCCAAGCGTGGCGGACCTGATGGCGGCGCTAGAAGACGTAAAAAGTGACCTGTTCACCTCCTTGGGGAACATGATCAACGTCCGTATAGAGGAGCTGAGCAGGCGCTTGCCGCCAGCACCCATCGTTCGCCCCCCGCTGGCGGCGGACTTGAGGAGGACTGCAGGGCCGGCCGCGCCGCCCACGCCGACGCCGAACCCAACAAGGGAACCCGAAGAAGCGAGGCTGGGAGACGGCCGGCCTCAAAAGGTTAAGACTCCTAGGGCCCCCAAGGCGCCCAAGGCACCCAAGGCGCCCAGGGCGCCCGAGGCGACCAAGGCGCTCGAGGCGACCGCCCTGGCGGATAAAATCGTGCCACCGGCAGCGACCTCGGAGGAGAGACCGGGCCCTTCGGGCCAGCAGCAGGCGGACAGCTGGGCAACTGTCACCCGCAGGAAAGGGAAAGGGAAGGGCAAGGCCACACCTGCCCCCCCCACCCGAGCGGCCCCGAAGAAGAAGGCAGCGCCTAAACCCAAGGCGCTGCAATTACCAAAGACGGCGGCGGTGATGGTCACCCTCAAGAAGGACCTGACCATCGCCACTACGATGCGGGAGACGATGGCCAAGGCCATCAATGGCCTGAGCCTGGAGGAGGTGGGCCTGCAGCACGTCCGGGTGCGGTCCTCTAGGATGGGGGGCCGAGTCATAGAGGTCCCCGGGGCAGACAGTGCCGACAGAGGGCGGGCGGCGGACGCGCTTGCAGCCAAGCTGCAATCGATGGTGGGGGACGTCGCCATCGTCAGCCGGCCGCTAAAGATGGCCGCCTTCCAGATAGGCGGTCTGGACGAGTCGGCTTCCAAGGAGAAGCTGACGGCGGCCGTCGCCAAGGCGGGGGGCTGCGATGTAGCCCACATAAAGGTAGGGGGCATTCGTATCATCCACGACGGCACTGGAACGGTCCTTGTCCAGTGCCCGGTGGAGTCGGCGAATGGGCTCATAAAACGGGGTGAGATACAGGTGGGGTGGTCGTCCGCGACTGTCAGTGTGGCTGGGCCACCACTCATGCGGTGTTACAAGTGCATGAGTGTTGGTCACACGAGGGAGTTGTGCCCCACAAACATCGACCGGGGCAATACCTGCTTCCGATGCGGTGTGGAGGGGCACTTCTCCAGACAGTGCTGGGAAGAGAAGGAGTGGTGCGCAATCTGCCACCACTCCGGACTCCCGGCCGGCCACACAATGGGGGGGCCGAAATGCTCCCCCCCTGAGGTAAAAGGCAGATCGGTGAGGACGGTACCCGCCCGCCCCGCCCGACCCCCCCGCCCCACCCCCGCAGGAACGACCGCAGCCGCGGCCGAAATCGAGGCAAACCGCATGGATGTCTAAATGCCAGCACACCGGCAATTGGACATCCTGCAGGTGAACGCTAACCACTCCGCCAAAGCACAGGATCTCCTGTTGCAACACATGGTGGAGTGGGGAATTGGCGTTGCGGTCGTGGCGGAGCCCTACTTCGTCCCGCCTCTTCCTTATTGGGCAGGGGCGACGGACGGAGTAGTGGCAATTACGGTGCCGGCATACGGGGATTTCCCTCCCTTCTCGAGGATCGAAGGCGGCCCGGGTTACGTGGCGGCCAAATGGGGGAGTGACACTGTCATAGTGGCGGTGTACTTCTCCCCCAACAAGCCGTTGCGCGCCTTCGAGCGCTTCCTGGGGGTACTGAGCGGGGTAGTTGGTAGAGCTGCCCCGTCACAGGTGATGCTCATGGGGGACCTTAACGCCAAGAGTTCGGCGTGGGGTTCCCCAGTCACTGACCCCCGAGGGACCGCCCTCGAGGACTGGGCGACGGCAACAGGACTAATCATCCTGAACCAGGGCAGCGTCAACACATGCGTGCGGCGGCGGGGAGGGTCGGTTGTGGACGTCACGTTCGCAACCCCCGCCATAACCGCGCGCGTCACTGATTGGCGCGTCCTGGAGGACGTCGAGACCCTCTCTGATCATTTGTATATCAGAATGAGGGTCTCCAATGGCGTCCTGCCGTCGCCCACCCTAGGGAGGGGAACAAGAGGCCGAGGCGGAGGGAGGTTTCCCAGGTGGGCCCTGACCCACCTGGACAAGGAAAGGGCGGACGAGGCGGCGATGGAGGAGGCTTGGTGTGCAGCCCCTCCCGCCACCCTCGGAGTCGATGAGAGGGCGGCTCGGTTCCGCGCCGCACTACAGAGGGTGTGCGACGCGGCAATGCCCCGGGCCGGACGTCCGTCCGCCCGCAAGGAGGTATACTGGTGGTCCACAGAAATAGAGGCCCTGCGGACCACCAGCAACAGTGCCCGCCGCGACTATCAGCACTGTAGGCGCAGGCGGCACACGGCGGAAGAGGAGGAGGGGCTCCATAGGGCCCTCAAAGAGGCAAAGGGGGCCCTGATAGTGGCGATCGCCAAGGCCAAGGACGAAGCACACTGCTCGTTCTTGGCCACCCTGGACAGGGATCCGTGGGGGAGGCCGTACAAGATGGTGCGCAATAAACTGCGCACCTCCCCCCCCATGGATTCCATGGAGCCCGACCTCCTCCAAAGAGTGGTCAGAGGTCTGTTCCCGCCCGCCCCGATATTCTCTCCCCCGACGATGCCCGATCCCATTGCGGAGCATGAGGCCGAACTCGCCGTCGCACCTATAAGCGACGACGAGTTTGATAGAGTGACGGACCGACTCAGGGGCTGCAAGAAAGCCCCGGGTCCAGACGGGGTCCCTGGTCGCGTCCTCACCGTCGCCCTGGAACACCTCGGGAGCCGCTTCAGGCAGATCATGGACGACTGCCTGAAGGAGGGTAGGTTCCCGAGGGTGTGGAAAGAGGGGCGGCTCTGCCTCCTCCGCAAAGAGGGTCGGCCTGCTGACTGCCCGTCCGCCTATCGCCCCATAGTGCTGCTGGATGAGGCCGGGAAAACGTTTGAACGTATCCTGGCCCACCGGATCCAGCAGCACCTGGAGACCGCCGGCCCGAACGTCTCTGATAGACAGTTCGGGTTCCGAGGAGGACGGTCCACGCTCGACGCGATAAAGTACCTCAGGGACTTTTGCGAGGATGCGTCGAGCAGGGGGGAGGGTGTAGTCGCGGTGTCTCTAGACATCGCGAACGCGTTCGGCACCCTCCCCTATGGGGTGATAAGTGGGGCACTTCGGTATCACGGAGTGCCCCACTACCTAAGAAGGGTCGTGGAGAGCTACCTTACCGAGAGGGTAGTTCTCTACGAAAAAAAGGACGGGCAGAGGGGGGAGAGGAGGATGGCCTGCGGCGTGCCCCAGGGTTCCGTACTCGGCCCCTTGCTCTGGAACCTGGGGTACGACCGGGCCATCAGAGGAGAAACACTCCCGCACACAATCACCGTCTGTTATGCAGACGATACGATGGTGGCTGTGCGCGGGAAAGATGGGCTGGAGACCCTCCGCGAGGCGGAGGCAGTGGCCGAGCTGATGATCAGAGGGATCGAGCAGCTCGGCCTAAAGGTGGCCCTCCCGAAGACTGACGCCATGGTCTTCGGGGGACGCGGGAGGGCATGGAGGCTGCCTGCGGGTGCGGCGCTCTCACTTGGAGGAGAGACGGTCCGGGTTGAGCCCCACATCAAGTATTTGGGGCTCACATTGGACCGCAAGTGGGATTTCGGGGAGCACTTCAGGAGACTTGCTCCCCGAATCAGAGGCGCCGCCCAAGCGCTGGGCAGACTCCTGCCCAACATAGGGGGGCCAGGCTCCTCGTGCCGGCGGCTGTTCGCCGGCGTGGTGAGGAGCATGGCCCTGTATGGGGCCCCAATATGGGCGGACAGGTTGTCCGCCCGAAACAGGGCCCTTCTGAGGGGACCACAGCGGGCCGTGGCCCAGAGGATGGCCAGGGCCTACGGCTCGGTGGCCCACGCGGCGGCCTGCCTCCTCGCCTGCACCCCTCCGTGGGAGCTGGATGCTGAGGTGCAGGCGGAAACCTACGCCGTTAGGTCCAGGGCTCGGGCAAGAGGTGAACGCCCGGACCCTGAGGAGGTAGAGGCCTCCCGTCGTATGACGGCGCGCCGGCTGCGCGAGAGGTGGAAGTCCATCTTGGAGGACGCCCCGTACGGGACTCGTACCGTGGGGGCGATCCTCCCAGTGATGGACGAATGGTTGGGGAGGGCGGCCGGCGCTACGTCGTACAGGCTGGTGCAGGTGTTGACCGGACACGGCTGTTTCGGTCATCACCTGCACAACATAAAGAGGGAGCCAAGCCCACGGTGCCATGAGTGCGGTGATCCCGACGACACGGCTGAGCACACCTTCCAGGTGTGCAGTCGTTGGGATATGGAGAGAGGCCTCATGGCACAGGCAATTCAGCGGGTGGACCTCTCGCTGCATAGCGTCGTCTCTGCGATGCTCAGCAGCGAGGGGTCCTGGGAGGCGGTGGTCTCCTTCTGCGAGCTAATCATCTCGCAGAAGGAGGAGGCGGAGCGGGAGCGCGAGGAAGATCCTCTCGCGCACCCCCTCCGGCGTAGACGGCCGGGATTGAGGCGGCGGCAATTTGCCGCGCGCCTTAATCCCTAGTGACTGCGGGCGGAGGATGGGAGTCCTCCGCCTGCCGTGACAAGTCACTCAGCGGTCTGGGGGTTGGCCATGCGTATTCGGCCATCCCCCTATCAACGCGGGAAGCCCTGGCAGAGGCCGGGGCGACCGGTGGGCATCGTGGAGAATGCCTAGTGCGGGTTCCACGGTGCCCAAGCAACCGGAGTGCGAGGGTACGCCAAGGTGGTTTTTAGTGGGTAAACCTCTCTACCCCTTCTCATAATGAGAAGGGGAGATGAGGGAGTCCCACATATCCTCCCCGCCGCTCCCAAGGCGGGGGGTCGAATGCGTAATGCATTTTCCACCTTGTCAAAAAAAAAAAAAAAAAAAAAAAAAAAAAAGGTTAGGTTAGGTTAGGTTAGGTTAGGTTAGGTTAGGTTAGGTTAGGTTAGGTTAGGTTAGGTTAGGTTAGGTTAGGTTAGGTTAGGTTAGGTTAGGTTAGGTTAGGTTAGGTTAGGTTTCCGCCCGAAACAGGGCCCTGCTGAGGGGGCCACAGCGGGCCGTGGCCCAGAGGATGGCCAGGGCCTACGGCTCGGTGGCCCACGCGGCGGCCTGCCTCCTCGCCTGCACCCCCCCGTGGGAGTTGGACGCCGAGGTGCAGGCGGAAACCTACTTAGTTAGGTCCAGGGCTCGGGCAAGAGGGGAACGCCCGGACCCTGAGGAGGTAGAGGCCTCCCGCCGTATGACGGCGCGCCGGCTGCGCGAAAGGTGGAAGTCCATCCTGGAGGACGCCCCGTACGGGACTCGTACCGTGGGGGCGATCCTCCCAGTGATGGACCAATGGTGTAAGAGGGCAGCCGGCGCACTGACGTACCGGCTAGTGCAGGTGTTGACCGGACACGGCTGTTTCGGTCACCACCTGCACAACATTAGGAGGGAGCCGAGCCCACGGTGCCATGAGTGCGGAGATCCCGACGACACGGCAGAGCACACCTTGCAGGTGTGCAGTCGTTGGGATGCGGAGCGGGGCCTCATGGCACGGGCGATCCAGCGGGTGGACCTCTCGCTGCACAGCGTCGTCTCTGCGATGCTCAGCAGCGAGGGGTCCTGGGAGGCAGTGGTCTCCTTCTGCGAGATTGTTATCTCGCAGAAGGAGGAGGCGGAGCGGGGGCGCGAGGATGATCCTCTCGCGCACCCCCTCCGGCGTAGGCGGCCGGGGTTGAGGCGGCGGCAGTTTGCCGCGCGCCTTAACCCTTAGTGACTGCGGGCGGAGGATGGGAGACCTCCGCCTGCCGTGACAAGTCACTCGGCGGTCTGGGGGGTGGCCATGCGTATTCGGCCATCCCCCCCATTGACGCGGGAAGCCCTGGCAGAGGCCGGGGCGACCGGTGGGCACCGTGGAGAATGCTTAGAGCGGGTTCCACGGTGCCCGAGTAACCGGAGTGCGAGGGTACGCCAAGGTGGTTTTTAGTGGGTAAACCTCTCTACCCCTTCTCATAATGAGAAGGGGAGATGAGGGAGTCCCACATATCCTCCCCGCCGCTCCCAAGGCGGGGGGTCGAATGCGTAATGCATTTTCCACCTTGTCAAAAAAAAAAAAAAAAAAAAAAAAAAAAAAAAAAAAAAAAAAAAAAAAAAAAAAGGTTAGGTTAGGTTAGGTTAGGTTAGGTTAGGTTAGGTTAGGTTAGGTTAGGTTAGGTTAGGTTAGGTTAGGTTAGGTTAGGTTAGGTTAGGTTAGGTTAGGTTAGGTTAGGTTAGGTTAGGTTAGGTTAGGTTAGGTTAGGTTAGGTTAGGTTAGGTTAGGTTAGGTTAGGTTAGGTTAGGTTAGGTTAGGTTAGGTTAGGTTAGGTTAGGTTAGGTTAGGTTAGGTTAGGTTAGGTTAGGTTAGGTTAGGTTAGGTTAGGTTAGGTTAGGTTAGGTTAGGTTAGGTTAGGTTAGGTTAGGTTAGGTTCCGAGCTGATGATCCGGGGGATCGAGCAGCTCGGCCTAAAGGTGGCCCTCCCGAAGACCGACGCTACGGTCTTCGGGGGGCGAGGGAGGGCATGGAGGCTGCCTGCGGGCGCGGCGCTCTCACTTCCAGGAGGGACGGTCCAGGTAGAGCCCCACATTAAATATCTGGGGCTTACATTGGACCGGAAGTGGGATTTCGGGGAGCACTTCAGAAGACTTGCTCCCCGAATCAGGGGCGCCGCGCAAGCGCTGGGCAGACTCCTGCCCAACATTGGGGGGCCAGGTTCCTCGTGCCGGCGGCTGTTCGCCGGCGTGGTGAGGAGCATGGCCCTGTATGGGGCCCCGATATGGGCGGATAGGTTGTCCGCCCGAAACAGGGCCCTTCTGAGGGGGCCACAGCGGGCCGTGGCCCAGCGGATGGCCAGGGCATACGGCTCAGTGGCCCACGCGGCGGCCTGCCTCCTCGCCTGCACCCCTCCGTGGGAGTTGGACGCTGAGGTGCAGGCGGAAACCTATTCAGTTAGGTCCAGGGCTCGGGCAAGAGGTGAACGCCCGGACCCTGAGGAGGTGGAGGCCTCCCGCCGTATGACAGCGCGCCGGCTGCGAGAAAGGTGGAAGTCCATCCTGGAGGACGCCCCGTACGGGACTCGTACCGTGGGGGCGATCCTCCCAGTGATGGACCAATGGTGTAAGAGGGCAGCCGGCGCGCTGACGTACCGGCTAGTGCAGGTGTTGACCGGACACGGCTGTTTCGGTCATCACCTGCACAACATTGGGAGGGAGCCGAGCCCACGGTGCCATGAGTGCGGAGATCCCGACGACACGGCTGAGCACACCTTTCAGGTCTGCAGTCGTTGGGATGCGGAGAGGGGCCTCATGGCACGGGCAATCCAGCGGGTGGACCTCTCGCTGCATAGCGTCGTCTCTGCGATGCTCAGCAGTGAGGGGTCCTGGGAGGCAGTGGTCTCCTTCTGCGAGATTGTTATCTCGCAGAAGGAGGAGGCGGAGCGGGAGCGCGAGGACGATCCTCTCGCGCACCCGCTCCGGCGTAGGCGGCCGGGGTTGAGGCGGCGGCAGTTTGCCGCGCGCCTTCACCCTTAGTGACTGCGGGCGGAGGATGGGAGACCTCCGCCTGCCGTGACAAGTCACTCGGCGGTCTGGGGGGTGGCCATGCGTATTCGGCCATCCCCCCCATTGACGCGGGAAGCCCTGGCAGAGGCCGGGGCGACCGGTGGGCATCGTGGAGAATGCTTAGAGCGGGTTCCACGGTGCCCGAGTAACCGGAGTGCGAGGGTACGCCAAGGTGGTTTTTAGTGGGTAAACCTCTCTACCCCTTCTCATAATGAGAAGGGGAGATGAGGGAGTCCCACATATCCTCCCCGCCGCTCCCAAGGCGGGGGGTCGAATGCGTAATGCATTTTCCACCTTGTCAAAAAAAAAAAAAAAAAAAAAAAGGTTAGGTTAGGTTAGGTTAGGTTAGGTTAGGTTAGGTTAGGTTTTTTTTTTTTTTTTTTTTTTTTTTTTTTTTTTTTTATAAATTCATTACCCCAGACGGTATCTGGGACTGTGTTTTCGTTTTATTACATTATTTACTTCGTTTTTATTGATTTAATAGTAATAAATTGACTGATTTGTTTTCTTCAAATATTTTATTGTTTTATTTTCTATTTATTACATCCACGTTTCTAGATATATTCATCACGTTGTTATTTTCCTTGTGCGAAATATCTATATTATCCCCTCTGTTTACTATTCTTTAAGTACTTTTGTTTTGTTTCGGTCTACCTGATACCATTTCTTTACTTTGTGACTTTATTGGTCTGTTTTTCTTCTAAATCCCCGTTCTTACATTTTGCATTATTTTCTTACTCTTCGCATTTCTCGTTTTGTCTTTCACTCTGTCTTTTTGCTTTTATTCTTACTGTCCTTAAAATCTTCATTACTTTACAACATTATTAGCTTTTACTTTTGTAATATTTTAGTTAATTATTTGTTCATTTTTCCGCTATGCTGATTAAATATATACTTTATTATATACTATCAGCATATTTTCTTTATCTTGTACTTAATTTTTTGCTCCTGTCATTTTTATCTGTAAAATTTTGTTTATGTTTTGCTTTATCGCTTATTTTTCGCGAGGGTTCCTTTTTAATAGAGATTTTTAGCACTAGCAATTGGGCCAGTTTCACATGAAACTGGGTCCAATATGCGTTTTGGTTATTTGCTATACCTATTTTAATAAATGTTAGTCTTAGTGCTTCTAACAATTGGGAAAGATTCCCATGAATCTGGCTCCAATATGCGTTTCGACGGTAGCTGTTCTTTTGTGTAGACAAGATTGATTCTACTTCGGAGACTTTAGCAGTAGGCTATCGTTGCTCTTGCTAGTGAATCCCACTTTTTTCTTACGACGCAGTCTGAGCTGAACGCGTTGTGGTCTGTTTTTTCCATCTTGGCGGTTATACAGTTGCAACATGTAGGGGCAATTTCAGCGATCACGTCCGGGCACTCCGTCTTCAGATGTGTTCCTCCACAATGGCTGCATTTAACTTGGGTTTCCCCACAGAAGCGTCTTCCGTGCCCATAGCCAAGACATAGTGAGCATTGGACCAGTGGTGACTGGTCTGCCACTCTCACCCTTTGAAGGTCTATGTGGGCGGTACCTATCTCCATGAGGCGCTTCCATATTTTCGGGGCAACTCTCATCACTACATGACCAGTGAGGGGATTTTTGGTGCGTTTTCTATAGGCGATTTCAAATCGACATTCCTTTTCTTCTAGGTTTCTAAAGATGTCCTTATTCTGATTTTTGAGGCCGCTGAGTATGTCCTCGTTGGTGTTGGGTTAGGTTAGGTTAGGTTAGGTTAGGTTAGGTTAGGTTAGGTTAGGTTAGGTTAGGTTAGGTTAGGTTAGGTTAGGTTAGGTTAGGTTAGGTTAGGTTAGGTTAGGTTAGGTTAGGTTAGGTTAGGTTAGGTTAGGTTAGGTTAGGTTAGGTTAGGTTAGGTTAGGTTAGGTTAGGTTAGGTTAGGTTAGGTTAGGTTAGGTTAGGTTAGGTTAGGTTAGGTTAGGTTAGGTTAGGTTAGGTTAGGTTAGGTTAGGTTAGGTTAGGTTAGGTTAGGTTAGGTTAGGTTAGGTTAGGTTAGGTTAGGTTAGGTTAGGTTAGGTTAGGTTAGGTTAGGTTAGGTTAGGTTAGGTTAGGTTAGGTTAGGTTAGGTTAGGTTAGGTTAGGTTAGGTTAGGTTAGGTTAGGTTAGGTTAGGTTAGGTTAGGTTAGGTTAGGTTAGGTTAGGTTAGGTTAGGTTAGGTTAGGTTAGGTTAGGTTAGGTTAGGTTAGGTTAGGTTAGGTTAGGTTAGGTTAGGTTAGGTTAGGTTAGGTTAGGTTAGGTTAGGTTAGGTTAGGTTAGGTTAGGTTAGGTTAGGTTAGGTTAGGTTAGGTTAGGTTAGGTTAGGTTAGGTTAGGTTAGGTTAGGTTAGGTTAGGTTAGGTTAGGTTAGGTTAGGTTAGGTTAGGTTAGGTTAGGTTAGGTTAGGTTAGGTTAGGTTAGGTTAGGTTAGGTTAGGTTAGGTTAGGTTAGGTTAGGTTAGGTTAGGTTAGGTTAGGTTAGGTTAGGTTAGGTTAGGTTAGGTTAGGTTAGGTTAGGTTAGGTTAGGTTAGGTTAGGTTAGGTTAGGTTAGGTTAGGTTAGGTTAGGTTAGGTTAGGTTAGGTTAGGTTAGGTTAGGTTAGGTTAGGTTAGGTTAGGTTAGGTTAGGTTAGGTTAGGTTAGGTTAGGTTAGGTTAGGTTAGGTTAGGTTAGGTTAGGTTAGGTTAGGTTAGGTTAGGTTAGGTTAGGTTAGGTTAGGTTAGGTTAGGTTAGGTTAGGTTAGGTTAGGTTAGGTTAGGTTAGGTTAGGTTAGGTTAGGTTAGGTTAGGTTAGGTTAGGTTAGGTTAGGTTAGGTTAGGTTAGGTTAGGTTAGGTTAGGTTAGGTTAGGTTAGGTTAGGTTAGGTTAGGTTAGGTTAGGTTAGGTTAGGTTAGGTTAGGTTAGGTTAGGTTAGGTTAGGTTAGGTTAGGTTAGGTTAGGTTAGGTTAGGTTAGGTTAGGTTAGGTTAGGTTAGGTTAGGTTAGGTTAGGTTAGGTTAGGTTAGGTTAGGTTAGGTTAGGTTAGGTTAGGTTAGGTTAGGTTAGGTTAGGTTAGGTTAGGTTAGGTTAGGTTAGGTTAGGTTAGGTTAGGTTAGGTTAGGTTAGGTTAGGTTAGGTTAGGTTAGGTTAGGTTAGGTTAGGTTAGGTTAGGTTAGGTTAGGTTAGGTTAGGTTAGGTTAGGTTAGGTTAGGTTAGGTTAGGTTAGGTTAGGTTAGGTTAGGTTAGGTTAGGTTAGGTTAGGTTAGGTTAGGTTAGGTTAGGTTAGGTTAGGTTAGGTTAGGTTAGGTTAGGTTAGGTTAGGTTAGGTTAGGTTAGGTTAGGTTAGGTTAGGTTAGGTTAGGTTAGGTTAGGTTAGGTTAGGTTAGGTTAGGTTAGGTTAGGTTAGGTTAGGTTAGGTTAGGTTAGGTTAGGTTAGGTTAGGTTAGGTTAGGTTAGGTTAGGTTAGGTTAGGTTAGGTTAGGTTAGGTTAGGTTAGGTTAGGTTAGGTTCATCGTGGAGAATGCTTAGAGCGGGTTCCACGGTGCCCGAGTAACCGGAGTGCGAGGGTACGCCAAGGTGGTTTTTAGTGGGTAAACCTCTCTACCCCTTCTCATAATGAGAAGGGGAGATGAGGGAGTCCCACATATCCTCCCCGCCGCTCCCAAGGCGGGGGGTCGAATGCGTAATGCATTTTCCACCTTGTCAAAAAAAAAAAAAAAAAAAAAAAAAAGGTTAGGTTAGGTTAGGTTAGGTTAGGTTAGGTTAGGTTAGGTTAGGTTAGGTTAGGTTGTTAGGTTAGGTTAGGTTAGGTTAGGTTAGGTTAGGTTAGGTTAGGTTAGGTTAGGTTAGGTTAGGTTAGGTTAGGTTAGGTTAGGTTAGGTTAGGTTAGGTTAGGTTAGGTTAGGTTAGGTTAGGTTAGGTTAGGTTAGGTTAGGTTAGGTTAGGTTAGGTTAGGTTAGGTTAGGTTAGGTTAGGTTAGGTTAGGTTAGGTTAGGTTAGGTTAGGTTAGGTTAGGTTAGGTTAGGTTAGGTTAGGTTAGGTTAGGTTAGGTTAGGTTAGGTTAGGTTAGGTTAGGTTAGGTTAGGTTAGGTTAGGTTAGGTTAGGTTAGGTTAGGTTAGGTTAGGTTAGGTTAGGTTAGGTTAGGTTAGGTTAGGTTAGGTTAGGTTAGGTTAGGTTAGGTTAGGTTAGGTTAGGTTAGGTTAGGTTAGGTTAGGTTAGGTTAGGTTAGGTTAGGTTAGGTTAGGTTAGGTTAGGTTAGGTTAGGTTAGGTTAGGTTAGGTTAGGTTAGGTTAGGTTAGGTTAGGTTAGGTTAGGTTAGGTTAGGTTGAGGTGTATTTTCAGGAGGATTTCAGCGATATCGATAACCAATTTGACTTTGACTTAGTGCTTTCATTTCTGACCATCGATTCCGCTCTATCTTTTGACTTGGCTTATTTATCTCGGATTTTGTTACTTTTTGATTGGATTTGTTGTTATAGAGTTTTTTGTTTGTTTACGTTTTTGCTCCGCAAATTGGTCGGTGTTCCCGTTATCGTTCGAAGCCCTTTTTAGGGCTGAGACATAGCGGCTATAGTCGGCCAACGCGTGGGGTACTTTTTGTTTTATTAGGAGGGGGGGTTTCGTTGTTATTTAAATTTTCAGTTTAAAATATATTTTGTTCTTAGTTTCAAATTTTGTTAAGTTTTTGTAAATTTCTTTTCTTTATAACTTTGGGCCCCTTGCCCTTCTGGCAAGGGTGTGAATTCCATAGGGAAGAGCTCGCTCTCCCCTATTTTTGGATATTTTTTGCGGCGACCTACGACCCCGGGAAGGTTGTTAAATTTGAGGAAGAAATTTTCAAATTGCTATTCCTAAGTTTCAGGGGCAATTTGATAAATTGTATGAAATAGTGGAAATCCGTAACACGCTTGACCGTTTTTATTGACTATCTTCGGACGTCAATAACTTCGGTCCTAGTGGGCGGATTTCTACTAAATTCGCACGGTGGATGGACAAGGCCACAAAGGCCATGTCTGCAAAAGGGGGGGGTCCCCCCCCCCACACAAGGAGGAATATTGTCTCCTCGGAGTCAGAGGGTGACTCCAGCTGTGACGAAGCCAGACAGCCGGCTCCTCAGCCCCAAAAAAGGGGGCACGAGGACAGGGAGGACGACCCAAGGCCCGAGAACGGGCCAAAGGTTGGCACGGCCCGCAGGGGCAGGGGAAAATCGGGGGTGAGGACGTATGCGGCCTCATCCAAGGCGACAGGGCGGGCGGAGTTCGTGCACTCGGACTCCGACATTTCCGCCGCTGCCGCCTATAAGAAGGATTTCCCGGAGCTCCGCTCCAAGGGAATGAGGGGGGAGGGGCTCGCGCTGGGTAGTGCGAGCCCTATAGAGGCGACCCGCATTGCGGCGGGCCTGATCCTGGAGGGCGCCCGGAAGTCGGGCAACCTGAAGGGAGAGATCTGGGGGCAGATCAATCGGGCCTGCCGCACAATCGCGGCTGCGATGGATGAGGTGGAGGACCGCACGGAGGCTGAGGAGATCCGCAGCCTCAGAGCGGACGTTAAGCGGATGCGGGAGCAGCTGGCGATCAGCCAGGCGGAGACGAGGGCGCTCCGTGTGGCCTTTTCAGAGCGCCAGATTATGCCCCCCCCGGCTCCTCCGCCGGAGCATGAGTGTTCGGCCCCCCCGGCCCCCCCGCCTCAGGCCCCAGCTCCGGGCGCGGCGGACCTGATGGCGGCCATCGAGCAATTGAAGGGTGACCTGTTCACCTCCTTAGGGAACATGGTCAATGTTCGGATTGAGGAGTTGAGCAGGCGCCTGCCGCCGGCACCCATCGTCCGCCCCCCGCTGGCGGCCGACTTGAGGAGGGCTGCGGGGCCGGCCGTGCCGCCCACTCCGACGTCGATCCCTGCGCCAACCCCTGCGAGGGAATCGGAGGGGGCGAGGCTGGGAGATGGCCGCCCCCAAAAGGTGAGGGCCCCTAAGGCCCCCAGGGCGCCCAAGGCGCCCGCGCCGACCGCCCCGGCTTTGCCACCGGCGGCGCCCGTGGAGGAGGGACCGGGCCAGCCGGAGGCTGAAAGCTGGGCAACGGTCACCCGCAGGGGGAAGGGGAAAGGCAAGGGCAAGGCCTCGCTTGCCCCCCCAGCCCCAGCGGCCCCGACGAAAAAGGCAGCGCCTAAACCGAAGGCGCTGCTTGCACCCAAGACGGCGGCGGTGGCGGTCACTCTTCGGAAGGACCTAACCACCGCCACAACGATGCGGGAGACCATGGCTAAGGCCATTAATAGCCTTAGCCTGGAGGAGGTGGGCCTCCAGCATGTCAGGGTGCGGAACTCGATGACGGGGGGTCGAATCATCGAGGTTCCTGGGGCCGATAGTGCCGATAGAGGGCGGGCGGCAGACGCTCTTGCAGCCAGGCTGCAAGAAATAGTGGGGGATGTCGCCATCGTCAGCCGCCCACAAAAAATGGCCGCTGTCCAGATAGGTGGTCTGGACGAGTCGGCTTCCAAAGAGAAGCTGACGGCGGCCATCGTCAAAGCGGGGGGCTGTGATGAGGCCCACATAAAGGTGGGGGGCATCCGTGTCCTCTACGACGGCACTGGATCAGCTCTCGTCCAGTGCCCAGTGGAGACGGCACAGGGCCTCATAAAGCGGGGTAAAATCCAGGTGGGGTGGGCTGAGGCCACCGTCACCGTGGCTGGGCCGACACCCATGCGTTGTTACAGATGCATGTGTGTTGGCCACACGCGGGAGTTGTGCCCCTCAAGCGTCGACCGGAGCAATACCTGCTACCGGTGCGGTGCGGAGGGGCACTTCCGCAGGGAGTGCACGGGGGAGAAGGAGTGGTGCGCAGTGTGCCACCACGCCAAACTCCCGGCCAGCCACACGATGGGGGGGTCGAGATGCTTCCCCCCCGAGGTCAGGGGCAAATCAATGCGGACGGAGCCCACCCGCCCCACCCGCCCCACCCCAGCAGGAACGGCCACCGGCCAAAATGAGGAGAACCGCATGGATGTCTAAATGCCAGCACACCAGCACTTAGACATCCTGCAGGTGAACGCCAACCACTCCGCCAAAGCACAGGACCTCCTGATGCAACACATGGCGGAGTGGGGAATTGGCGTCGCGGTGGTGGCAGAGCCCTACTTCGTCCCCCCCCTTCCTTACTGGGCAGGGGCGACGGACGGAGTAGTGGCAATATCGGTTCCGGCACATGGGGATTTCCCCCCTCTCTCGAGGATCGAGGGCGGTCCGGGTTACGTGGCGGCCAGATGGGGGAGTGACACCGTGATAGTGGCGGTGTACTTCTCCCCCAACAAGCCGTTACGCGCCTTCGAGCGCTTCCTGGGGGTCCTGAACGGGGTAGTTGGTAGAGCTGCCCCGTCACAGGTGATGGTCATGGGGGACCTCAACGCCAAGAGTTCGGCGTGGGGTTCCCCAGTCACGGACCCCCGAGGGACCGCCCTCGAGGACTGGGCGACGGCAACAGGACTAATCATCCTGAACCGGGGCAGCGTCAACACATGCGTGCGGCGGCGGGGAGGGTCAGTCGTGGACGTAACGTTCGCGACCCCCGCCATAGCCGCGCGCGTCACTGATTGGCGCGTCCTGGAGGACGTCGAGACCCTCTCTGATCATCTGTACATCAGAATGAGGGTCTCCAATGGCGTCCTGCCGTCGCCCACCCGAGGGGGGGGAACAAGAGGCCGGGGCCGAAGAGGGTTCCCCAGGTGGGCCCTGACCCACCTGGATAGGGAAAGGGCGGACGAGGCGGCGATGGAGGAGGCTTGGTGTGCAGCCCCTCCCGCCACCCTCGGAGTCGACGAGAGGGCGGCTCGGTTCCGCGCCGCACTACAGAGGGTGTGCGACGCGGCAATGCCCCGGGCCGGACGCCCGTCTGCCCGCAAGAGGGTGTACTGGTGGTCCGCAGAAATAGCGGCTCTGCGGACCACCAGCAACTGTGCCCGCCGCGCCTACCAGCATTGTAGGCGCAGGCGGCACACAGAGGAGGAGGAGGAAGGGCTCCACAGGGCCCTCAAAGAAGCAAAGGGGGCCCTGATAGTGGCGATCGCCGTGGCCAAGGACGAAGCACACTGCTCGTTCTTGGCCACCCTGGACAGGGATCCGTGGGGGCGGCCGTATAAGATGGTGCGCAACAAGCTGCGCACGGCCCCCCCCATGGATTTAATGGAGCCCGACCTCCTCAGTAGGGTGTTGGAGGGGCTGTTCCCGCCCGCCCCAGCGTTCTCTCCCCCGACGATGGCCATTGCGGAGGCCGAACTCGCCGTTGCACCCATAAGCGACGACGAGTTCGAAAGAGTGACGGACCGACTCAGGGGCTGCAAAAAGGCCCCGGGACCAGACGGGGTCCCTGGTCGTGTCCTCACGGTCGCCCTGGGACACCTCGGGAGCCGCTTCAGGCAGATCATGGACGACTGCCTGAAGGAGGGAAGGTTCCCGAGGGTGTGGAAGGAGGGGCGGCTCTGCCTCCTCCGCAAAGAGGGTCGGCCTGCGGACTGCCCGTCCGCCTATCGCCCCATAGTGTTGCTGGATGAGGCCGGGAAAACGTTTGAACGTATCCTGGCCCACCGGATCCAGCAGCACCTTGAGACCGCCGGCCCGGACGTGTCTGATAGACAGTTCGGGTTCCGAGGAGGACGGTCCACGCTCGACGCAATAAAGTCCCTTAGGGACTTCTGCGACGACGCGTCGAGCAGGGGAGAGGGTGTGGTCGCGGTGTCTTTAGACATCGCGAACGCGTTCGGCACCCTCCCCTATGGGGTGATTAGTGGGGCACTTCAGTATCACGGAGTGCCCCACTACCTAAGGAGAATCGTGGAGAACTACCTTACTGAGAGGGTAGTTCTCTACGAAAATAAGGACGGGCAGAGGGGGGAGAGGAGGATGGCCTGCGGCGTGCCCCAGGGTTCCGTACTCGGGCCCTTGCTCTGGAACCTGGGGTACGACCGGGCCATTAGAGGGGAGACCCTCCCGCGCACAATCACCGTCTGCTATGCAGACGACACGATGGTGGCTGTGCGCGGGAAAGATGGGTGGGAGACCCTCCGCGAGGCGGAGGAAGCGGCCGAGCTGATGATCCGAGGGATCGAGCAGCTCGGCCTAAAGGTGGCCCTCCCGAAGACCGACGCTACGGTCTTCGGGGGGCGAGGGAGGGCATGGAGGCTGCCTGCGGGCGCGGCGCTCTCACTTCCAGGAGGGACGGTCCGGGTAGAGCCCCACATTAAATATCTGGGGCTTACTTTGGACCGGAAGTGGGATTTCGGGGAGCACTTCAGAAGACTTGCTCCCCGAATCAGGGGCGCCGCGCAAGCGCTGGGCAGACTCCTGCCCAACATTGGGGGGCCAGGCTCCTCTTGCCGGCGGCTGTTCGCCGGCGTGGTGAGGAGCATGGCCCTGTATGGGGCCCCAATATGGGCGGACAGGTTGTCCGCCCGAAACAGGGCCCTGCTGAGGGGGCCACAGCGGGCCGTGGCCCAGCGGATGGCCAGGGCCTACGGCTCAGTGGCCCACGCGGCGGCCTGCCTCCTCGCCTGCACCCCTCCGTGGGAGTTGGACGCTGAGGTGCAGGCGGAAACCTACGCGGTTAGGTCCAGGGCCCGGGCAAGAGGTGAACGCCCGGACCCTGAGGAGGTAGAGGCCTCCCGCCGTATGACGGCGCGCCGGCTGCGAGAAAGGTGGAAGTCCATCCTGGAGGACGCCCCGTACGGGACACGTACCGTGGGGGCGATCCTCCCAGTGATGGACGAATGGTTGGAGAGGGCAGCCGGCGCGCTAACGTATCGGCTGGTGCAGGTGTTGACCGGACACGGCTGTTTCGGTCATCACCTGCACAACATCAGGAGGGAGCCGAGCCCACGGTGCCATGAGTGCGGTGATCCCGACGACACGGCTGAGCACACCTTTCAGGTGTGCAGTCGTTGGGATGCGGAGAGGGGCCTCATGGCACGGGCAATCCAGCGGGTGGACCTCTCGCTGCATAGCGTCGTCTCTGCGATGCTCAGCAGTGAGGGGTCCTGGGAGGCAGTGGTCTCCTTCTGCGAGATTGTTATCTCGCAGAAGGAGGAGGCGGAGCGGGAGCGCGAGGACGATCCTCTCGCGCACCCGCTCCGGCGTAGGCGGCCGGGGTTGAGGCGGCGGCAGTTTGCCGCGCGCCTTCACCCTTAGTGACTGCGGGCGGAGGATGGGAGACCTCCGCCTGCCGTGACAAGTCACTCGGCGGTCTGGGGGGTGGCCATGCGTATTCGGCCATCCCCCCATTGACGCGGGAAGCCCTGGCAGAGGCCGGGGCGACCGGTGGGCATCGTGGAGAATGCTTAGAGCGGGTTCCACGGTGCCCGAGTAACCGGAGTGCGAGGGTACGCCAAGGTGGTTTTTAGTGGGTCATAATGAGAAGGGGAGATGAGGGAGTCCCACATATCCTCCCCGCCGCTCCCAAGGCGGGGGGTCGAATGCGTAATGCATTTTCCACCTTGTCAAAAAAAAAAAAAAAAAAAAAGGTTAGGTTAGGTTAGGTTAGGTTAGGTTAGGTTAGGTTAGGTTAGGTTAGGTTAGGTTAGGTTAGGTTAGGTTAGGTTAGGTTAGGTTAGGTTAGGTTAGGTTAGGTTAGGTTAGGTTAGGTTAGGTTAGGTTAGGTTAGGTTAGGTTAGGTTAGGTTAGGTTAGGTTAGGTTAGGTTAGGTTAGGTTAGGTTAGGTTAGGTTAGGTTAGGTTAGGTTAGGTTAGGTTAGGTTAGGTTAGGTTAGGTTAGGTTAGGTTAGGTTAGGTTAGGTTAGGTTAGGTTAGGTTAGGTTAGGTTAGGTTAGGTTAGGTTAGGTTAGGTTAGGTTAGGTTAGGTTAGGTTAGGTTAGGTTAGGTTAGGTTAGGTTAGGTTAGGTTAGGTTAGGTTAGGTTTTTTTTTTTTTTTTTTTTTTTTTTATAAATAAATTTACAAACTACAGACCCAAGATCCGTACTCTTTTTTGATTAATTTTAATTGTTACAATAAGTTTTATTTTTCATCTTAACAACATATTATGTCCGCGCAAACAAACATTTAAATAGTTTAACATATTCTATGGATTTACATGCATTTATATATTATATTATGCTATATATATATTATTATTATTATTAATTTTTTTTTTTTTTCTTCTTTTTTTTTTTTTTTTTTTTTTTATCATGTATTATGTTATTTTCAAATTACATATGCTTTATTATATATTGTATTTTTCTTTTTCCTTTTAGATTTTTTTTTTTTTTTTTTTTTTTTTTTTTTTTTTTTTTCATATATTAATTATATTCTTATTTGCTAAGTTACATTTTATAATTTTTTGACAATATTTTGATTATATGTTCCTTAAGTTCTATGATTATAATATTATTTTTCTTTCACTTTCTTACTAATGGATAGTTATATTACTGGAGAACACTTTTTACAATTATAGTTTAGAACAGTGCACTGATACAGTTACAGGTTTGTCATGTCTGTGACATTGGTCGGTGAGGGTTTGGGTTTTGACCACGGAGGTTTTTCTCCTCGCGTATTTGTGCCTCTGTTACTGTTTTGTCCCTATTTTTGATGGCCATTTTTAGATTATGAGACAGAATTTGGATAGTTGTCGCGTCCATCGCCCGCTTTGCGAACCTACCAATGGCGTCGTCCCCGTCATCTGTGTAGTATACACATCTGACCGTGTGTCTCGACACCGCTACCACCGCATGCGGGACACTCTCGTGGATCTGTAACCTCTTCCGCCTTGTTTGAATGATAAGAACCGATTCGAACGTGGCTCCCTGTGCTTCGTGTATGGTCAAGACGCGTGATCCTTCGCCGGTCCCGTATCCCTTGCTGTTTAGGGATGCCTTTTCTTCCTGGGTGTGAACCAAGAATAGGGTATTAGGGAGGTCGCTATGTATCTGTGCGTCTGTATACCTCTTCAGCTGCAGGGAGTGGACTAGATGTTTTGAAGAGTATATACCTGAGTATATCTCCTTTAGGGCGTACGCCACATCCATTGGGTTCCGGTGCGTGCACAACAATTCCTGGCTGATATTGGCTACCAGGTTTGGTCTGTTGTAGTCGAGTTTAAACAGATTATCTCTGTCTATGTAGGGTAGTTGGTTGATGTCTCCGATGAGGACGATCTCTCTCGCGCCCGACAATCGAGTTGCCATAATAATGGATCCGAAGTGGTTCATGAGAGCCTCATCAACCGTGAGGCGGTTGCAGTTCTTTGGCTCTTTGAATCCATTAGCTAGCACGGAAGCCATAGTCCGTACTTTACTTTTGGCTGCAGCTTCTCCTACGCGGGGTGTTATCTTTTCGCGTAGATCTTTGGCTGCCTCGGTTGTGGTGGTGATTATGACTTCCTTATCCTCATCGAAGTTCTTTACTACCCATGTTGTTTTGCCGCAACCCGGGACCCCATTTACCCATTTTATTGTTGGCACCTCCCAGTTATCCCATGCTGCTCCAGGACCAAGAGTTTCCGAGACGGATTTCGCCATCTCTAATATCTTGTCGTCCAGCATGATTTTGGTGCACTGAGCGGTGACTACTATGGGGTCGTTTTGTGGAGTGTGGAACTGTGGTGGATCTCCCTCCTTTTTCTCCCCTTCAACTTGGGTCACGAATCCGTTTGTTGCATTGTACGCAGCCATGTAGTTCCCGGACATTATCCCTGCTAGGATTGTTTGTGTCTCGTTGTTGTATATGGCTGCATTTGCCTCCTCGAGTAAGACCTTCAGCAAACTTTCATTTTGGTGCTTGAAGGCTTGTATGATGTTTTTACAAGTCACAAGATTTACCTGCTTGGTTGCTCTTGTGATCGCTATGAACTCGAAGAAGGCGTTTTGTGCATGGTCTACGCGCCTTGTCGCTGGTATACGAGTTGGAGGGGTGACCTGCCCCATGTCTGCTCTCGTTCTTTTCTTTTTGGTTTGTTTTGGGTCAGGAGGGGGAGGCCTCACAAAATTTTCCACAGCGGCTGCTTGTTGTGCTGTTGACCTTACGATTTTGGATTTGTCCCCTTTTTTGACAGCATTTAAGAATCTTTGGAATAGTCCTATACGTTTTGCCTGCTCCACTTTCTCTCCTGGACTGCCGCTCTGCTCTGCTGCGGCTTTCTCCATTGCCACTCTCTCCTGGAGACGCTCTGATCCGCTCCGTTCAGAAGGGCCAACTTTGGGCGCGGTTGCATTTAGATGTTTTGGGGTTTTCAGGAAGCTCAAGTCTTCCTTCCTGTCCTCGTACACAATAACTTCATGGTTATTTGAAGCTAAGATGCATCCATAGTGGTCCGCAACCTCTCCCTGTTGGTACTCGACTACCATTGCGTCTATACTTATCTTCCGTGGTGTCTCCGCGCCTTCCTCTGCAGCACCGAGTTTTGAAAGCACCAAACATGCCTGCTCGAACGGGCTCTTTACCTCCCAGATGAATAATGCGATCAATTTGTTCTTTGTTCGCACCATTCGGCATGGTAAGCTCATTATTTCCGTTGCAGGTAACGCTTCGAATGTTTTGCGTTTCATGGTTGTTTTGGTTGTGCTCCCATTTAACAGTGCCGCGAGGCCTGGTGATATACCAACGCGGTTTCTGGCGCCTACGAAGCAGAAGCTCATCCCGAGCCTCTCGGAGTTGTCTTCCATAAAGAGTGCCACGGTTCTGACTCTGATTCCCGGTTCCCCTTGCTCTCCACTTGCCATAAATTTGTGTAATGGCATATGGTTTGGAACGTTTGGGTGTACAGAAGTGGTAATCAGTGATGGGACCGGGATTTGGGGAGGCGATGATGTTATTTGAGGTTGTTGTTGGTTGGTGATTGTGGCTGGTAGTGCACTGTTCCTTCTGACGACTATGCGGAAGATGTTGTCCACAAAGTCTAGAAGGTGAGGACGCTTGATGGAGTCTGCTAGTGCGTTCCGCAGTTCCGACGGGTCTAGTCGCACGTCTATCTTCGCTTCTAGCTCCCGTCGGGCCACGTGGAATCGCGGGCAGTCCAGTATTATGTGCCACACTGATTCGCTGATGTTGTTGTCGCACTCGCATCCGGGGCTGTCCTTGAGGTGGAACCTGTGTAGGTACTCTGATGTCCCTCCATGTCCGGTGAGGGCTTGCACATGGTGAGGCGTCAACTTCGTTGCCCTTACTATCCGGTACGCCTTGTCAACGTCCGGAAGGAGCTTTTTGGTGACTGCTCCTGTGTTGGAGGTCTCATAGCGGTCCTGCCATTTGCGGACCGACTCCTCTCTTATACACCTCTTGACATAGGACAGGGGGACTTTATCATAGTCTTGGGTTGATACGGTGAGCGCCGCCGACTTTGCTAGCTCATCGGCTCGTTCGTTGCCGGCTGTGCCCACGTGTGCCCTTAACCAGAACAGACGTACCTCTCTTCCCTCTGTTCTGATCGCCTCTATGCACTCCTTGATAGTTTTTGCCAGGGGATGTGTGGCTCTTGGATTCTTTAGTAAGTCGAGCGAGGATCTTGAGTCGCTCAGTATACTCACGATGGGTTCCTTACTATCTTTGGCCATTTGGATTGCCCTGTGGAGCGCGTACATTTCCGACTGGAATACTGTACACGAGGGATGCAGATTGAAAATGGAGTTCGCGGTCTCTTTGCCCTCTTCCCACCATGTTACGGCAGCTCCTACTTTGCCCTGTATCTTGCTGCCGTCCGTGTATATTTCCGGGCCGGTTAATTGATGGTGGTTTAGGGTTTGGGGATCCATGTTCTCCAGGAGCTCGAAATCGGTGGTAGTGTATGTAGACGGATGTGGTTGGTCTATTTGTTGCACATTTCTCTCGAGCTCTTTTCCAGGGGGAAGGTAGTTGTTAGTGATGTTCTTCTTTACTTTATACAGGTTCGCAGTCTCTTGTACTCTCAGATCTAGTGGGAGTAGGCCCGACAGTGCGAGTGCTGACGTAAGCGATACCGTGCGGTACGCCTTGCAGATTTTTTGGGCGAAACCTCTTTGTATAGTGTTGAGTTGTTGTTGTGTTTGTTTTAGTTCTGTTACTTGATACCATGCGCTAGAGGCGTATGTCATGATGGGCTCTATGACAGAGACGTAGATTGTTCTTATGATCTCGCCATTCAATCCCCACGTCACTTTTGCTGCGCACGCCAGCTGTTTGTACACTTCTACAGCTTTTTTGCATTGCGCGGTGATATGGGACTTAAAGGTGAGTTTGTTGTCTATGATTAGGCCAAGGAGTTTTATTTCATCAACTAGGTTTATTTTTGTGCCGGCCATGAAGAGACTTGGGGTATCGTACTTAAGCTTCTTCGTTACTAGCATCGCGTTGGTCTTGTGTGATGCGAAGTTTAGCTTGTTATGATTTCCCCAGTTCACTACCGTCTCTAAGGTGTTGTTGACCGCTTGTTCTAGGATGTTGACTGATTGGCCTGAGAAGACTAGGACTACGTCGTCAGCGAACGCTTGGCAGTACACTCCCTCTCTTTCCAGTTTGTGCAGTAACGAGTCTAGTATAACGTTCCAAAAGGTTGGACCGCCTATGGATCCTTGAACGCAACCTTTTGTCGTTTCCTTCTCATATGCTGCTCTGGCGTAGTTGACCGTGATCTTCCGGTCGTTGAGATATGAGCATACCAGTTTGAAGAGGTTTTGTGGACAGTTTTTCCTCTTTAGTTGTTGTTTTAGAGCTGGCCACCATGCATTGTCGAAAGCACCCTCTATGTCCAGCGAAATTACGAGGACGATGTTCTTCCTCTCTACTTCTTCCTGTACGTATTTCACTAGGTCATATAGGGCGTCCTCAGTTCCTCTTTGCGGCATGAAGCCATATTGCTTTTTGTTGAGGGTGGGGAAGATGTGCCACTGGAGTCTGCCTACCATAAGTTTTTCGACGATTTTTCCGAGAACTGACAGAAGGCCAATCGGTCTGTAAGACTTTGGGTGTGTGTAGTCTTCCTTACCTGGCTTCCGAAGTATGATCACATGGGCTTTTTTCCATTGTTTAGGGAAGTGTGTGAGCTGTAGGCACTTGTTTGCTAGGCCTAGGAACACTTCCCATTCACTGCGGATTGCCGCAGAGCATATGTCTGCGGTGAGCCCATCTGGTCCTGGAGCTTTTTTGGGGTTTAGTGCTTGGAGCACTAGCTCTACTTCCGCCGATGTAAATGGCGGGTCATCCCGTGATTGGTATGTCGTTTCTATTTCTGCCTGTTCTCGTGTTGTTGCGTGGCTTTGTTGGTCAGTCGCCGCACTGTCGTCTGGGTAGAATGTTTGGGCAAGCAGTTCCGCTGACTGTTGAGGGGTGAGGGTGTTACCATCGGGATTCCTCAGGAGCATGTCTTCCTGCCTTCTGGCTGTCTTCCTGATTACCCGGTATATTTTGTCCCACATACTCTCTTTGTCCTGAGTCGAGCAGTACTCCTTCCAATTTGATGTTTGGGCCTTTTCCGCCTCATTTGCATACTCCAGTTTGGCAAGATGGTATTCGTCTATGACGAATTTTGCTCGTGATGGCGCCGCATTTTTTATTCGCCTTTTTTTCCTTATGACATCTCTTTTTAGGTCTTCCAGCTTCTTTGACCACCATGGAGGTGTTGGGTTCCCGCATCTCTTTCCCATTTTTGGGATAGACTCTATGCAGGCTTCATGGATGGCGTCCGTGTAGGCTGTGACTGTGTCCTCTAGTTCCTCCGTTGTTCTACACACCTCTATGGAAAGTGGGGTGATGTTCCTTTCCCGTAGTGAATCCACGAAGGATGTTTTGAAGTCGGACCACTTGGCTTTCTTGGTGTTATATCTCCGCGTCGTGACCGGAACCAGGGGTTCCAGGGGCTTACCTAGGCGCAGAGTGAAAGTGATGGCATTGTGGTCTGACGTGGTGAGATTTCTGTCCACTTTCCAGTTTTCTACTTTGCCCAGGAGTGGCGTGCTACAAACTGTAACGTCGACAATACTTGTGCACATCTTGCCTCTTCTGAGTGTTTCGAACGTTGGGGTGTCTCCTGTGTTGAGGATGTGGAGTCCTGATTGATTCAGGAAGGCGTTGTATGCAACTCCTCTCTCGTCTTCAGAGCTGCTTCCCCACCAATGGCTCTTGGCATTGATGTCTCCTCCTATTATTGTTGTGGTTGTGTTCAGTTTATTTGTGAATGTGTTGAGTTTGTTGATATTGTGTGTTATTTCTTGATCCCCCTCGAAGTAGACGGATATAACTCCCAGCCTCAGCCCCCCTCCGACCAGTAGAACGGCTGCCTCCGTCTCGGTTACTAGCTGTGGGTCATGGATGACCTCCAGCCTGTCCCCGATAACAATTACCGCCGCTTTCACTGGTTTTGTTCGGTTTAGGGTACACTGGATGACTTGTGTTCCTGGGTTTTGTTTCAAGACACCACTCTTGCCCACGTACGGTTCCTGTACTAGGGCTATTGTGATGTTCTTGTCTTGGACCAACTGGAACAGTTCGGCTGTAGCTTGTTTGGAGCGTTGGAGATTGGCTTGGATGAATCTCACTCCTTTTCCGTCGACTCTTTGGGGGAATGTTATTATATTTTGTGGGGTGCCTTTAGCAGTACGATACTCTGGACCGTGCTATAGCATCCCATTTTTCCCTTTCCTTACATATGTTACTGAAGGCGTTGTGGGCCGTGTCCGTGCTGTCCCTCCTCTCCTTGCAGTTTTTGCAGGTTGGTGGTTTACCTGCAATCCTGGTCTTACAGTCTTCCCAGGAGTGAGCTTCCCCGCAGTAGCTGCAGAGGTTACTTTGCTCCTTGCATATCGCTCTCGTGTGACCGAAGCCCAGGCATTTGGTGCATTGCACTAGTGGTGAATGGTCCGCTATTGGTCTCCATTGGATGTCGATATGGACCCTCCCTGCTTCCACGAACCTCTTGTGCAGTTGAGGGGACAGCTCCAACACTGGATGGCACATGAGGTTGTTTCGTGCCCTCTTCCGGTATTTTACCCGCAGCGTCATGTCCTTACCTTCGACGTCTTTTAGCAGACCCTTATTTTGTGTTAATAGGGTCTCTGCAATCTCCTCGTCCGTTAGGTAGGACATGACGTCCCGGATTATAGCCTGGGGATTCCCTGGCTTAGCCACTTCCACCTTCAGATTAACATTGGTGTTTATCCTTTTTTGAACAAGGTTGAGGTCCTCCTTACTACCGCAGCTTAAGACCACCTTTTGGTTCTTGGCCTTCCTGACTTTGTCCACCCTTGCACCGGTTTGTTTGGTGTCTAGTGCCACTCTTATTCTCTCTATAAGATCATCCCCTGTGTTCTTGGGGTCTTTGGAGGACACTATTAGGGTATGGTTTGGTCGGGGAGGCGGTGGCGGTCTGGATGCCACTGCTGCGTATGACATGGTTTTTTGTTCTGTCGACACCTCCAGTTTGGTGGTTTCGAGTGTCCCAGTAGGTGGCCTCTCCTTTAGCTTGGCCACTCCTTCCCTTATTGACGCTAACTGTTGTCTGACTTCCGTCATTGCCATTTCCGTCTCCAAATTTTGTGCCGGTGGTGTTGGCTCTTTCGGTTTACGGTCTCGGATTTCACGAACGTCGGACGACATAATTTCTAGCCGGTCTGAAAGCGGCTTTAGGTGTTTTGTTAGGTCTATGGGTGGCGTAGTTGTTGGGATAAATTGGGTCGGTTTGCTTTCTAATATTTGTGTATGTTTTTTAATTTCCGCTAGGTCTTCCTCTATTTTAGCGATGTTTAGGAGCTCAGGCGGTGTTTTTGTGGGGGATTGGGTCTCGGACGGTTTTGTGACCTCTTTCTTGACCTCTTCGATTGCCCTTCTCATGGTGTCCAGTTGGTTCGACACCCCTCTTAGTTTTTCACCCAGGTTGGCGATCCCCTCTTCAATTTCCTTCAGCATGGGGTCGTCATTAATGCTTGAGTTCTTGCGTTTGGCACTCGGTTTTTGGTCGTCCATTTTCATTCCGAGCTGTTGTAGGGTCTGTTTGATCTCCTCGATCTTCCTGAAGGGCCCTTCAGTCTCGTAGCCTAGCCAGCTACGTACTGCCTTTGCCTCCTTCAGCGTTTCTCGTATTTCTGTTCGGGTCAGACTCAGTTCCCCTATGAGACTCTGCCTCATCGTAAGTACCTCTTTGGTGTGCGCCCTCTCCACCCGCACGAGTTCCTGTGCGTGGCGAGTGCGCTCCTTCTCTAGGTTATACTTATGACGTGCCCTTGAGTCTGCCAGGGACAAGACCGTCTCGTATAGGCCCTGAAGGCTGTCGTGTGCCGTCGTCCTCAGCTCCCTCTTCATGTTCCCTGATGATTCTAGGGCTTCTTTACCCCGCTGTAAGAGCTCGTTGGCGACTTTGGACGCCGCATCCATCTCCACTCCTGACCCCCGACGTGGTGATGTGAAAAGAAGACTCACCCTTCTGTTCAACGATTTGTCCGAGTTCACCGAGGAACCCTCAAAGTCTTCCATGTCGGTATCCGCCGGTTCGAATGCGGATCCCTCAACATCAAGGGGAGGGATATCCATGTGAAGGCGAGTGGTTGCGGTGTCTGATATCGGCCCTTCTGGTACTCTTTCCAGGGTCGATGGGCGTGCCAACTTCTCTGATTTTGTAGAGTGACTTACGGTGGCTTTTGTTAATACTTTTTCCCTAAGCGATTTTGATGTTCTCGAGGGGGCCACCTCCGTGGTCGTTTTACGGGATGTGTTATTATTTGAGGTTGACATGTTGTTTGGTGTTAAATCTAATAAATATTACAAATATGCTTATAATATATTTACTTCTTAATATTTGAAATTTTGGATAAATAAACTTAATATTTTTGAATTTCTGCCGGAGCCAAAAGATAGGCCTTTGTCTCCCGATTCCAACGATACCTCGCACTGTTTTCTAGGATGCTCCGTTAAGGAGTTAGGTAGTGAGGGGGTGAAGTATGGGAGGGGTTTTTGGGGAGGAGGGGGGGAATTTATTCTAGCAGGGCCAGATGATTGGGTGTTTGAAAACTAAGGGTTAGAGCCCAAGATGAAAATTCTAGCTCTTCCCACTGAGAAGTTAGCCAGAGGGGGGGTGAGGTATGGAGGGGTATCTGGGGGGGGGGAAGGGTCTCGTGTGTTGACTTTGAGGGGGGTGAAGTAAGTGAGGGAGGGGGGGAGGACGTCCCAAGATCTGTTAATATTGTTTTCTAAGTGAAATGAGAGCTTTTGGGGGGGGGGGGGGTGAGGTAATTGCTTGAGGTGAGGGGATACAGTGGAGTGTTACCCTAGGTGGTACCGACGTGTAGTAGCAGGCCGATGACGACGCACGTCGAATGTTCTAGAACTTATACGTCACGATGACGTAGGGTGCTGTGACGTTGTCTGGTTTTTGTCAGGAGGGTGGGGGAGGGGAATTTTTCTGACAGGGCCAGATGATAGGGTTTTTCAAAACTAAAGGATTGAGCCCAAGATGCAGTTTCTAGCTCTTCCCGTTTAGTAGTTAGCCAGAGGGGGGGTGAGGTATGGAGAGGTTTTTTTTTTTGGGGGGGGAGGAGGGTCTCGTGTGTCTATATTGAGGGGGGGTGAGGTAAGTGAGGGGGGGGGACCCAAGATATGTTAGTTTTGTTCTCTAACTGAGTTGAGACCTTGGGGGGGGGGGGTGAGGTACTTGCTTGAGGTGAGGGGGTACAGTGGAGTGTTACCCTAGGTGGTACCGACGTGTAGTAGCAGGCCGATGACGACGCTCGTCGAATGTTCTAGAACATATACGTCACGATGACGTAGGGTGCTGTGACGTTGGGTGATATTTAGAATGACGTGTATGTACCAAGTATACTGTGGAGTCGCCGAGCCGGGCTGTAAGTCTCCGAGCCGGTGTTGAAGCCCCGTTCAATTGTGCTGTTGCCTCGTGTAACCTCAATTCGGCGGACGCGTGGAAAAATACCGGAATTGAGGCTAAATTGGTGTACTTTCCGATGCCTGTATCTCCGCTTGGGCTGAACCGATTTGTGTGGTTCGACTTCCAGCAGATAGGTCTTGGCGAGGACAAGAGAAACACGTAAAGATACAACTCGTACCTGCACGGATGGCTATGTGGTTGCTTCCTGAAGTTGGGGCTTAATAACTCTGGAACCAGCTGATGTAGGAACTTGCCCACATGAATCCTGGTGATTTGGCACACACACTATCACTTCACTATATTGGTTTGATGCGAATATCACTTTTACTATTTTTAAATAATTTTTTGCGCGGAGCAGATGTTGTTGCGACCGTATGTATGGTGATACTGGGTTAGGTTAGGTTAGGTTAGGTTAGGTTAGGTTGCGGGGGGTCGAATGCGTAATGCATTTTCCAGCACCGTGGAGAATGCTTAGAGCGGGTTCCACGGTGCCCGAGTAACCGGAGTGCGAGGGTACGCCAAGGTGGTTTTTAGTGGGTAAACCTCTCTACCCCTTCTCATAATGAGAAGGGGAGATGAGGGAGTCCCACATATCCTCCCCGCCGCTCCCAAGGCGGGGGGTCGAATGCGTAATGCATTTTCCACCTTGTCAAAAAAAAAAAAAAAAAAAAGGTTAGGTTAGGTTAGGTTAGGTTAGGTTAGGTTAGGTTAGGTTAGGTTAGGTTAGGTTAGGTTAGGTTAGGTTAGGTTAGGTTAGGTTAGGTTAGGTTAGGTTAGGTTAGGTTAGGTTAGGTTAGGTTAGGTTAGGTTAGGTTAGGTTAGGTTAGGTTAGGTTAGGTTAGGTTAGGTTAGGTTAGGTTAGGTTAGGTTAGGTTAGGTTAGGTTAGGTTAGGTTAGGTTAGGTTAGGTTAGGTTAGGTTAGGTTAGGTTAGGTTAGGTTAGGTTAGGTTAGGTTAGGTTAGGTTAGGTTAGGTTAGGTTAGGTTAGGTTAGGTTAGGTTAGGTTAGGTTAGGTTAGGTTAGGTTAGGTTAGGTTAGGTTAGGTTAGGTTAGGTTAGGTTAGGTTAGGTTAGGTTAGGTTAGGTTAGGTTAGGTTAGGTTAGGTTAGGTTAGGTTAGGTTAGGTTAGGTTAGGTTAGGTTAGGTTAGGTTAGGTTAGGTTAGGTTAGGTTAGGTTAGGTTAGGTTAGGTTAGGTTAGGTTAGGTTAGGTTAGGTTAGGTTAGGTTAGGTTAGGTTAGGTTAGGTTAGGTTAGGTTAGGTTAGGTTAGGTTAGGTTAGGTTAGGTTAGGTTAGGTTAGGTTAGGTTAGGTTAGGTTAGGTTAGGTTAGGTTAGGTTAGGTTAGGTTAGGTTAGGTTAGGTTAGGTTAGGTTAGGTTAGGTTAGGTTAGGTTAGGTTAGGTTAGGTTAGGTTAGGTTAGGTTAGGTTAGGTTAGGTTAGGTTAGGTTAGGTTAGGTTAGGTTAGGTTAGGTTAGGTTAGGTTAGGTTAGGTTAGGTTAGGTTAGGTTAGGTTAGGTTAGGTTAGGTTAGGTTAGGTTAGGTTAGGTTAGGTTAGGTTAGGTTAGGTTAGGTTAGGTT
>OY741975.1:10000000-10081102 GCA_963555595.1 Tethea ocularis | reverse complement strand
CATGCCCCGCTGGCGTCGCTCGACTCGAGCCCTTCTCGGGGCGGGTTTAAGTTCCCGCCCCACTCCTTCCGCTGGAGGCGCCCAGGAACACTTGGGCGTCTCCAGCACGGGACCCTATGCAGGTGGTGACCCCCCGATCACCCACCCACGGTCCCCGGCGCTAGGGCGGCAGACGGGCTGCAAAGGCCCGGCGCCGCCCACCGCGTCTACGGCGGCGGATGGGGAGCGAGTCTGCGTCGTCTTCTCGCACCCTTTCCGCCGCCTCCTTCTGTGTCATGACTTCGACACAGAAGGTCGCGGTCGCCTCCCAGGCCTCCTCACTGCCAACCATGGCCCTTAAAAGGGCCGGCAGCGAGAGGTCACCTCCTACTGTCGCGGACAGGGCGGCGCGAGGGATCGCCCAAGCGGGGCACGCCTCGCGCGTGTGTTGCGCCGTGTCCGCGACACCAGCCACGCAGTGGTGGCACATCTCCGTGGGCTCTCTGCCCGCCACCCGGCACAGGTATCGACCGAAGCAGCCGTGCCCGGTGATCATCTGTGTCAGGTGGAAGGAGAGAGCCCCGTGCTCCCGTTCGAGCCATGTTGACAGTATGGGCCGAACGGCGGCCACCACCTCGTGGCTCACCTCGGGGTTCTCGAGGCGGGCCTTCCACTTCCGGAGGAGATCGCGACGCGCATCTTCCCTCCAGTGGGCGATCTCCCGCGGGTGCGGACGGCCCCCGCCTCGGATCTCCTCCTTGGTTCGCCGGTACACCGCGGCGAGTACCTCGGCTTCGAGGTCCCACGGCGGCGTACCGGCGAGCACGCAAGCGCCGACGCACGAAACGGTGCGGTACGCTCGGACCATCCTGAGCGCCATGGCGCGCTGCGGGCGACGCAGCACGGCCAGATTACGGGCGCTCAGGGCCCCCGCCCATATTGGCGCCCCGTAGAGCGCCATGGAGCGCACCACACCGCTGTAGAGGCGTCGGCACGCCCGTCTCGGCCCACCCACGTTTGGCAGAATCCGCCCCAGGGCTCCGGCAGTGGCCATTAACTTTGGGGCCAACCGCCGGAAATGCTCCTCGAACCTCCATTGGCCGTCGAGAACGAGTCCAAGATACTTCATCGAGGACCCGACGGCGATGGAGGTTCCACCCACCACGATGGCAGCTCCCGGCGGTGGCCCACGTCGGGGCCCGTGAAATACCAGGGCCTCCGACTTGTCGAGGGCCACCTCGAGCCCCAATCTGCGGATCCTGCCGACCACCTGGGCCACTCCCGCCGTGGCGAGGAGGGACGCCTCTCTGTAGGTGCTGCCGCGGGCCGTCACCAGGGTATCGTCAGCGTAGCAGGTGACGCTGACCCCCGGCAACGTGGCCCCGCGCAGCACCCAGTCGTATCCGATGTTCCACAGGAGCGGACCAAGAACCGATCCCTGTGGAACACCGCACGCCATGTCCCTCCTCCCGGAGCCGTGCTTCGTCGGGAAGACAACAGCTCTCCCGACGAAGTAGTCGGCCACGACCTTCTGGAGGTACTGCGGCACCCCATGGTACCGCAGTCCCCACAACACCGCCTCCCAGGGCAGCGTGTTAAAGGCGTTACGGATGTCAAGCGACACCGCAAACAACACGCCACCCCGGGACGTTGCCTCCTCGGCGAGCTCCCGCACCCGCGCTATCGCGTCCAGGGTGGATCGGCCGCGGCGAAAACCGAACTGCACGTCGGCTAAGCCCGGATCCATGCACTCGACGAGGCGAGCCGCGATCACGCGCTCAAAGAGCTTGCTCACCTCGTCGAGCAACACGATCGGCCGATACGCCGACGGCTGTCCGGCCGGGCGCCCGTCCTTGTGAATCAAGACGAGCTTGCCCGTCTTCCACCGCTGTGGGAAACGACCCTGCCGCAAGCACGCGGAGAATAGGGACCTCACCCTTCCTCCCAACTCTCCCAGCGCGATCACCAGGACGGTCCCCGGCACGCCGTCTGGGCCCGGGGCGGTCCTCTTCGACCGGAGTCTTAAAACGGCCGCCCCGAATTCACCCTCCGACACTTCCGGTGCCGGGGTTTCATCCTCGACATCTCGCGCCGGAACTTGGGCCGTCGGTGGCACCCATTCTTCCTGTGAAGGGAAGAGGGTGCGGACCACGTCACCTAGGAAGGCTTCCTCCAGGGTGCTGGTCAGGGGGGGGGCCCAGGGCCGCAGTTTTTGCCGTACGGCCTTGTAAGGCCTGCCCCAGGGGTCATCCTCGAGGATCTTGAGCCATTCCTCCCACGCCGCATCCTTGGCGCGTGCGATCGCCACTTGCAGGCTCTCGCACTCGCTTCTATAGGCGGCGTAGGAGTCACTTTCCTCCTGGGCGTCACGGACCCGTCTTCTCCTGCATCGAGTGTATCGGCGGCGAGCTCTTCCGCACGTTACTCGCATTTGGTGGAGTTCTTCGCTCCACCAATACACCCGACACCGCGGAGGGAGTGGTTTAGCCCTCGGCATCGCGCAGTTCGGCTCGGCCCGGCATTCATTCGCCCGGTGGCCCAGCTGGCCGCAGCGGTAACAGATACCACTGCGGTCCACCTCCGACGTGCATTTGCAGCCGACGTGGCCGACCTCAAGGCACCTGAAGCACCTCATGGGTCTGGAGTCGAGCAGCGTTACGCGTGCTGTCGTCCAGCCCACCTTCAGTCGGCCAGCATCGACCACGACCTTGGCGGCGGCCACCGGGCAGCTCAAAAATATTGAGCCACCATTTATTTTGCCAGGCCGAATATCGTCCGCAGCACTTCCTCCCAGCACGGCGACAGCAGTCACCACTTCCTCCACAGTGATGGAGTCGTCGAGGCCCGAAACACGAACGTCAACTCTCCTTGTAGGGCGTGTGATCCGGGCCACTTCCGGGCTCAGCACCCTCTTCAATTCTGCGGCCAAGGCGTCCGCCTTTTCGGTGCCCCCATCCCCAATGATCTCCATCATGCGGGCGCCAGTTACGGTCGTCCTTGACCTCAGCTCCTCTATTCCAAGGCTCGGATAATCGATGATATTCCGAGCCTCGGATATAACTGAGCCGTACGTGGCCCCATTCTCAATGGCGGACGGCTGCAGGGTGATAATTACTGCAGCCGTGCGCGGCGGACGGAGCCTTGCCGCCGGCTTCTTTTTGGCAGCCTTCTTTGATTGTGCCTTGCCCGGCTCCGTCGTGTAGTTGGGGGGACCTGTGACTGGGCCCTTTGCCCCGTGACTGGCCGGACCCTTGACTGGGTGTTTGGCAGGGCCCTTAGACAAGCCCTTGGTCCCCCGGGCGGCCACCTCGCTCCACCCAGATATAAGTGGAGGGGGTGGGGCTGGGGCTGACGCCACATCGATTGGACTCTTCTTCTGGAGCTCCTCCTTTTCTTGGGCCGCCATTGATTTTTTCCCCCGGCCTTTGCCTTTTGGAGGCTTGGCGATGGAGGGGGAGATCGTTTGCGGCTCCTTCACCTGGCGAGGAGCGGTAAGCACTCCGGACACTGAGGGCTGCGACAATGATGTCGCAGCTGCTGTCTCCCTCCTTTTATCCGCCGCAAGCGGTGGCCTCACCCTGGGCTCTGGGAGGAGGCGGTCCTCGATGCCGGCAAACCTCGCGTTAAGCATTTTGCCAAATTGACGCGAGGTCTCCGCCAGCATCTCCTTTAGTGTGGAGTCGGCCGGCACTTGAGCAGGTTGACTCCGCAGCTCTGCCACTTCTTGTCGAAGGCTCACCAACTGTGCAGAGAGCAGCTGGTTCGCGGCCTCCAGCTTGGCCACCTCCTCTGTTATGGTGCGGACCTTAATGCCGCTCGTCGCTTCTTTGATGGTGGAAGCCGCATCCTTAAGCGCCTTCACCGACGTCCCCTTGAGGTTGCGGGATGTCGTGGCTACGGTTTCCACCATCGACGCTGCATCCAAAACCAGCTGGTACAGTGCTGCCGTTGTCTCCTGGGCCACTTCACTAGGCGTGGGCGGGTTAAGTCCGCGGCGGCAGTCATGTTTCGACTGCCGGAACGCTCGCGCCACTTCCGCCACTCCTTCTTCGGCTTCCAGGCGAAGCTCCTCTGCCCTCATAGCGTTGAGCTCCGCCTTGGCCTTTGCGAGGCCCGAGTATTCGCCTGTTGTAGGCGGGCGGCCTCGCCCCCTCTTTTCCTTATGAGCTGCTCCTTTGGGCAGCTCCATCTTCCCTTCATCTCCAGCGGGCCTTTTGGCAGCCCGCCGTCCCTCTTCATTGTCGGAGGACTCGGCTGAAGGGACCGTCACGAGACTGGTCAGGCTCGAGTCCGAGTCAGACTCCGACAAACGCGACACATGCGAAAGGCGCGCAAGATTTGGCACACGCGACAGCCGCACTAGCGGCACGCGAAGTTTCCGTGGCGGCAAACTTGCCTCAGCCACAACTTCCATCTCCTCCACTTTTTTCTCCGTTTCTTCACACTCTCTTCTCACTCCTTCCTCCATTTTTTTATATGTTTCATTGTCCATAATATACCCACGAGTATGGGAGAAATTAAATTCGACCTGGGCAGAGATCCCGTACCACAGGAAGGTCTATGGGGTAACCCACACTGGGGGCGACAGGTGCCAGTGTGGAGACACGCACTAACGACCGGAATACCGTCCAGACATACATCTCCTCACGGTGCGGCGCCGCTTGAGATTCGGGTTCAGGATGATTAGTCCTGTTGCCGTCGCCCAGTCCTCGAGGGCGGTCCCTCGGGGGTCCGTGACTGAGGAACCCCACGCCGAACTTTTGGCGTTGAGATCCCCCATGACCATCACCTGTGACGGGGCAGCTCTACCAACTACCCCGTTCAGGACCCCCAGGAAGCGCTCGAAGGCGCGTAACGGCTTGTTGGGGGAGAAGTACACCGCCACTATCACGGTGTCACTCCCCCATCTGGCCGCCACGTAACCCGGGCCGCCTTCGATCCTCGAGAGAGGGGGGAAATCCCCATGTGCCGGAACCGATATTGCCACTACTCCGTCCGTCGCCCCTGCCCAGTAAGGAAGGGGGGGGACGAAGTAGGGCTCTGCGACCACCGCGACGCCAATTCCCCACTCCGCCATGTGTTGCATCAGGAGATCCTGTGCCCTGGCGGAGTGGTTGGCGTTGACCTGCAGGACGTCCAAGTGCTGGTGTGCTGGCATTTAGACGTCCATGCGGTTCTCCTCATTTTGGCCGGTGGCCGTTCCTGCTGGGGTGGGGCGGGTGGGGCGGGTGGGCTCCGTCCGCATCGATTTGCCCCTGACCTCGGGGGGGAAGCATCTCGACCCCCCCATCGTGTGGCTGGCCGGGAGTTTGGCGTGGTGGCACACTGCGCACCACTCCTTCTCCCCCGTGCACTCCCTGCGGAAGTGCCCCTCCGCACCGCACCGGTAGCAGGTATTGCTCCGGTCGACGCTTGAGGGGCACAACTCCCGCGTGTGGCCAACACACATGCATCTGTAACAACGCATGGGTGTCGGCCCAGCCACGGTGACGGTGGCCTCAGCCCACCCCACCTGGATTTTACCCCGCTTTATGAGGCCCTGTGCCGTCTCCACTGGGCACTGGACGAGAGCTGATCCAAACCTTTTTTTTTTTTTTTTTTTTTTTTTTGACAAGGTGGAAAATGCATTACGCATTCGACCCCCCGCCTTGGGAGCGGCGGGGAGGATATGTGGGACTCCCTCATCTCCCCTTCTCATTATGAGAAGGGGTAGAGAGGTTTACCCACTAAAAACCACCTTGGCGTACCCTCGCACTCCGGTTACTCGGGCACCGTGGAACCCGCTCTAAGCATTCTCCACGGTGCCCACCGGTCGCCCCGGCCTCTGCCAGGGCTTCCCGCGTCAATGGGGGGGATGGCCGAATACGCATGGCCACCCCCCAGACCGCCGAGTGACTTGTCACGGCAGGCGGAGGTCTCCCATCCTCCGCCCGCAGTCACTAAGGGTTAAGGCGCGCGGCAAACTGCCGCCGCCTCAACCCCGGCCGCCTACGCCGGAGGGGGTGCGCGAGAGGATCATCCTCGCGCCCCCGCTCCGCCTCCTCCTTCTGCGAGATAACAATCTCGCAGAAGGAGACCACTGCCTCCCAGGACCCCTCGCTGCTGAGCATCGCAGAGACGACGCTGTGCAGCGAGAGGTCCACCCGCTGGATCGCCCGTGCCATGAGGCCCCGCTCCGCATCCCAACGACTGCACACCTGCAAGGTGTGCTCTGCCGTGTCGTCGGGATCTCCGCACTCATGGCACCGTGGGCTCGGCTCCCTCCTAATGTTGTGCAGGTGGTGACCGAAACAGCCGTGTCCGGTCAACACCTGCACTAGCCGGTACGTCAGTGCGCCGGCTGCCCTCTTACACCATTGGTCCATCACTGGGAGGATCGCCCCCACGGTACGAGTCCCGTACGGGGCGTCCTCCAGGATGGACTTCCACCTTTCGCGCAGCCGGCGCGCCGTCATACGGCGGGAGGCCTCTACCTCCTCAGGGTCCGGGCGTTCCCCTCTTGCCCGAGCCCTGGACCTAACTAAGTAGGTTTCCGCCTGCACCTCGGCGTCCAACTCCCACGGGGGGGTGCAGGCGAGGAGGCAGGCCGCCGCGTGGGCCACCGAGCCGTAGGCCCTGGCCATCCTCTGGGCCACGGCCCGCTGTGGCCCCCTCAGCAGGGCCCTGTTTCGGGCGGACAACCTGTCCGCCCATATTGGGGCCCCATACAGGGCCATGCTCCTCACCACGCCGGCGAATAGCCGCCGGCAAGAGGAGCCTGGCCCCCCAATGTTGGGCAGGAGTCTGCCCAGCGCTTGCGCGGCGCCCCTGATTCGGGGAGCAAGTCTTCTGAAGTGCTCCCCGAAATCCCACTTCCGGTCCAATGTAAGCCCCAGATATTTAATGTGGGGCTCTACCTGGACCGTCCCTCCTGGAAGTGAGAGCGCCGCGCCCGCAGGCAGCCTCCATGCCCTCCCTCGCCCCCCGAAGACCGTAGCGTCGGTCTTCGGGAGGGCCACCTTTAGGCCGAGCTGCTCGATCCCTCGGATCATCAGCTCGGCCGCTTCCTCCGCCTCACGGAGGGTCTCCCACCCATCTTTCCCGCGCACAGCCACCATCGTGTCGTCTGCATAGCAGACGGTGATTGTGCGCGGGAGGGTCTCCCCTCTGATGGCCCGGTCGTACCCCAGGTTCCAGAGCAAGGGCCCGAGTACGGAACCCTGGGGCACGCCGCAGGCCATCCTCCTCTCCCCCCTCTGCCCGTCCTTATTTTCGTAGAGAACTACCCTCTCAGTAAGGTAGTTCTCCACGATTCTCCTTAGGTAGTGGGGCACTCCGTGATACTGAAGTGCCCCACTAATCACCCCATAGGGGAGGGTGCCGAACGCGTTCGCGATGTCTAAAGACACCGCGACCACACCCTCTCCCCTGCTCGACGCGTCGTCGCAGAAGTCCCTAAGGGACTTTATTGCGTCGAGCGTGGACCGTCCTCCTCGGAACCCGAACTGTCTATCAGACACGTCCGGGCCGGCGGTCTCAAGGTGCTGCTGGATCCGGTGGGCCAGGATACGTTCAAACGTTTTCCCGGCCTCATCCAGCAACACTATGGGGCGATAGGCGGACGGGCAGTCCGCAGGCCGACCCTCTTTGCGGAGGAGGCAGAGCCGCCCCTCCTTCCACACCCTCGGGAACCTTCCCTCCTTCAGGCAGTCGTCCATGATCTGCCTGAAGCGGCTCCCGAGGTGTCCCAGGGCGACCGTGAGGACACGACCAGGGACCCCGTCTGGTCCCGGGGCCTTTTTGCAGCCCCTGAGTCGGTCCGTCACTCTTTCGAACTCGTCGTCGCTTATGGGTGCAACGGCGAGTTCGGCCTCCGCAATGGCCATCGTCGGGGGAGAGAACGCTGGGGCGGGCGGGAACAGCCCCTCCAACACCCTACTGAGGAGGTCGGGCTCCATTAAATCCATGGGGGGGGCCGTGCGCAGCTTGTTGCGCACCATCTTATACGGCCGCCCCCACGGATCCCTGTCCAGGGTGGCCAAGAACGAGCAGTGTGCTTCGTCCTTGGCCACGGCGATCGCCACTATCAGGGCCCCCTTTGCTTCTTTGAGGGCCCTGTGGAGCCCTTCCTCCTCCTCCTCTGTGTGCCGCCTGCGCCTACAATGCTGGTAGGCGCGGCGGGCACAGTTGCTGGTGGTCCGCAGAGCCGCTATTTCTGCGGACCACCAGTACACCCTCTTGCGGGCAGACGGGCGTCCGGCCCGGGGCATTGCCGCGTCGCACACCCTCTGTAGTGCGGCGCGGAACCGAGCCGCCCTCTCGTCGACTCCGAGGGTGGCGGGAGGGGCTGCACACCAAGCCTCCTCCATCGCCGCCTCGTCCGCCCTTTCCCTATCCAGGTGGGTCAGGGCCCACCTGGGGAACCCTCTTCGGCCCCGGCCTCTTGTTCCCCCCCCTCGGGTGGGCGACGGCAGGACGCCATTGGAGACCCTCATTCTGATGTACAGATGATCAGAGAGGGTCTCGACGTCCTCCAGGACGCGCCAATCAGTGACGCGCGCGGCTATGGCGGGGGTCGCGAACGTTACGTCCACGACTGACCCTCCCCGCCGCCGCACGCATGTGTTGACGCTGCCCCGGTTCAGGATGATTAGTCCTGTTGCCGTCGCCCAGTCCTCGAGGGCGGTCCCTCGGGGGTCCGTGACTGGGGAACCCCACGCCGAACTCTTGGCGTTGAGGTCCCCCATGACCATCACCTGTGACGGGGCAGCTCTACCAACTACCCCGTTCAGGACCCCCAGGAAGCGCTCGAAGGCGCGTAACGGCTTGTTGGGGGAGAAGTACACCGCCACTATCACGGTGTCACTCCCCCATCTGGCCGCCACGTAACCCGGACCGCCTTCGATCCTCGAGAGAGGGGGGAAATCCCCATGTGCCGGAACCGATATTGCCACTACTCCGTCCGTCGCCCCTGCCCAGTAAGGAAGGGGGGGGACGAAGTAGGGCTCTGCCACCACCGCGACGCCAATTCCCCACTCCGCCATGTGTTGCATCAGGAGGTCCTGTGCTTTGGCGGAGTGGTTGGCGTTCACCTGCAGGATGTCTAAGTGCTGGTGTGCTGGCATTTAGACATCCATGCGGTTCTCCTCATTTTGGCCGGTGGCCGTTCCTGCGGTGGTGGGGCGGGGGGGGCGGGCGTCCATCATCCGCACCGATTTGCCCCTGACCTCTGGGGGGGAGCACTTCGACCCCCCCATCGTGTGGCTGGCTGGGAGTTTGGCGTGGTGGCACACTGCGCACCACTCCTTCTCCCCCGAGCACTCCCTGCGGAAGTGCCCCTCTGCACCGCACCGGTAGCAAGTATTGCTCCGGTCGATGCTTGAGGGGCACAATTCCCTCGTGTGGCCAACATTCATGCACCTGTAACAGCGCATGGGTGTTGGCCCAGCCACGGTGACGGTGGCCTCAGCCCACCCCACCTCGATTTTGCCCCGCTTTATGAGGCCCTGTGCCGTCTCCACTGGGCACTGGACAAGGGCTGATCCAGTGCCGTCGTAGAGGACACGGATGCCCCCTACCTTTATGTGGGCCTCGTCACAGGCCCCCGCTTTGACGATGGCCGCCGTCAGCTTCTCTTTGGTAGCCGACTCGTCCAGACCACCTATCTGGACAGCGGCCATTTTTTGTGGGCGGCTGACGATGGCGACATCCCCCACTATTTCTTGCAGCCTGGCTGCAAGAGCGTCTGCCGCCCGCCCTCTGTCGGCACTATCGGCCCCGGGAACCTCGATGATACGGCCCCCCGTCATCGAGTTTCGCACCCGGACGTGATGCAGGCCCACCTCCTCAAGGCTAAGGCCATTAATGGCCTTAGCCATGGTTTCCCGCATCGTTGTGGCGGTGGTTAGGTCCTTCCGAAGAGTGACCGCCACCGCCGCCGTCGTGGGTGCTTGCAGCGCCTTTACTTTAGGCGCTGCCTTCTTCGCCGGGGCCGCTCGGGCTGGGGGGGCAAGCGAGGCCTCGGCCTTGCCCTTGCCCTTTCCCTTCCCCCTGCGGGTGACCGTTGCCCAGCTGTCAGCCTCCGGCTGGCCCGGTCCCTCCTCCACGGACGCCGCCGGTGTAGGAGCCGGGGCGGTCGGTGCCTTGGACGCCTTGGGGGCCTTAGGGGCCCTTACCTTTTGGGGGCGGCCATCTCCCAGTCTCGCTCCCTCTGGTTCCCTCGAAGGGGCCGGCACTGGGGTTGACGTTGGCGTGGGCGGCGTGACCCCCGTAGCCCTCCTCAAGTCAGCCGCCAGCGGGGGACGGATGATGGGTGCCGGCGGCAGGCGCCTGCTCACCTCCTCGATTCGGACATTTAAGCTGATCCAAACCTTTTTTTTTTTTTTTTGTTTTACAAGGTGGAAAATGCTTTACGCATTCGACCCCCCGCCTTGGGAGCGGCGGGGAGGATATGTGGGACTCCCTCATCTCCCCTTCTCATTATGAGAAGGGGTAGAGAGGTTTACCCACTAAAAACCACCTTGGCGTACCCTCGCACTCCGGTTACTCGGGCACCGTGGAACCCGCTCTAAGCATTCTCCACGGTGCCCACCGGTCGCCCCGGCCTCTGCCAGGGCTTCCCGCGTCAATGGGGGGGATGGCCGAATACGCATGGCCACCCCCCAGACCGCCGAGTGACTTGTCACGGCAGGCGGAGGTCTCCCATCCTCCGCCCGCAGTCACTAAGGGTTAAGGCGCGCGGCAAACTGCCGCCGCCTCAACCCCGGCCGCCTACGCCGGAGGGGGTGCGCGAGAGGATCATCCTCGCGCCCCCGCTCCGCCTCCTCCTTCTGCGAGATAACAATCTCGCAGAAGGAGACCACTGCCTCCCAGGACCCCTCGCTGCTGAGCATCGCAGAGACGACGCTGTGCAGCGAGAGGTCCACCCGCTGGATCGCCCGTGCCATGAGGCCCCGCTCCGCATCCCAACGACTGCACACCTGCAAGGTGTGCTCTGCCGTGTCGTCGGGATCTCCGCACTCATGGCACCGTGGGCTCGGCTCCCTCCTAATGTTGTGCAGGTGGTGACCGAAACAGCCGTGTCCGGTCAACACCTGCACTAGCCGGTACGTCAGTGCGCCGGCTGCCCTCTTACACCATTGGTCCATCACTGGGAGGATCGCCCCCACGGTACGAGTCCCGTACGGGGCGTCCTCCAGGATGGACTTCCACCTTTCGCGCAGCCGGCGCGCCGTCATACGGCGGGAGGCCTCTACCTCCTCAGGGTCCGGGCGTTCCCCTCTTGCCCGAGCCCTGGACCTAACTAAGTAGGTTTCCGCCTGCACCTCGGCGTCCAACTCCCACGGGGGGGTGCAGGCGAGGAGGCAGGCCGCCGCGTGGGCCACCGAGCCGTAGGCCCTGGCCATCCTCTGGGCCACGGCCCGCTGTGGCCCCCTCAGCAGGGCCCTGTTTCGGGCGGACAACCTGTCCGCCCATATTGGGGCCCCATACAGGGCCATGCTCCTCACCACGCCGGCGAACAGCCGCCGGCAAGAGGAGCCTGGCCCCCCAATGTTGGGCAGGAGTCTGCCCAGCGCTTGCGCGGCGCCCCTGATTCGGGGAGCAAGTCTTCTGAAGTGCTCCCCGAAATCCCACTTCCGGTCCAATGTAAGCCCCAGATATTTAATGTGGGGCTCTACCTGGACCGTCCCTCCTGGAAGTGAGAGCGCCGCGCCCGCAGGCAGCCTCCATGCCCTCCCTCGCCCCCAAGCTGATCCAAACCTAACCTAACCTAACCTAACCTAACCTAACCTTTTTTTTTTTTTTTTTTTTTTTTTTTTTTTGTTTTACAAGGTGGAAAATGCTTTACGCATTCGACCCCCCGCCTTGGGAGCGGCGGGGAGGATATGTGGGACTCCCTCATCTCCCCTTCTCATTATGAGAAGGGGTAGAGAGGTTTACCCACTAAAAACCACCTTGGCGTACCCTCGCACTCCGGTTACTCGGGCACCGTGGAACCCGCTCTAAGCATTCTCCACGGTGCCCACCGGTCGCCCCGGCCTCTGCCAGGGCTTCCCGCGTCAATGGGGGGGATGGCCGAATACGCATGGCCACCCCCCAGACCGCCGAGTGACTTGTCACGGCAGGCGGAGGTCTCCCATCCTCCGCCCGCAGTCACTAAGGGTTAAGGCGCGCGGCAAACTGCCGCCGCCTCAACCCCGGCCGCCTACGCCGGAGGGGGTGCGCGAGAGGATCATCCTCGCGCCCCCGCTCCGCCTCCTCCTTCTGCGAGATAACAATCTCGCAGAAGGAGACCACTGCTTCCCAGGACCCCTCGCTGCTGAGCATCGCAGAGACGACGCTGTGCAGCGAGAGGTCCACCCGCTGGATCGCCCGTGCCATGAGGCCCCGCTCCGCATCCCAACGACTGCACACCTGCAAGGTGTGCTCTGCCGTGTCGTCGGGATCTCCGCACTCATGGCACCGTGGGCTCGGCTCCCTCCTAATGTTGTGCAGGTGGTGACCGAAACAGCCGTGTCCGGTCAACACCTGCACTAGCCGGTACGTCAGTGCGCCGGCTGCCCTCTTACACCATTGGTCCATCACTGGGAGGATCGCCCCCACGGTACGAGTCCCGTACGGGGCGTCCTCCAGGATGGACTTCCACCTTTCGCGCAGCCGGCGCGCCGTCATACGGCGGGAGGCCTCTACCTCCTCAGGGTCCGGGCGTTCCCCTCTTGCCCGAGCCCTGGACCCAACTAAGTAGGTTTCCGCCTGCACCTCGGCGTCCAACTCCCACGGGGGGGTGCAGGCGAGGAGGCAGGCCGCCGCGTGGGCCACTGAGCCGTAGGCCCTGGCCATCCTCTGGGCCACGGCCCGCTGTGGCCCCCTCAGAAGGGCCCTGTTTCGGGCGGACAACCTGTCCGCCCATATCGGGGCCCCATACAGGGCCATGCTCCTCACCACGCCGGCGAACAGCCGCCGGCACGAGGAGCCTGGCCCCCCAATGTTGGGCAGGAGTCTGCCCAGCGCTTGCGCGGCGCCCCTGATTCGGGGAGCAAGTCTTCTGAAGTGCTCCCCGAAATCCCACTTCCGGTCCAATGTAAGCCCCAGATATTTAATGTGGGGCTCTACCTGGACCGTCCCTCCTGGAAGTGAGAGCGCCGCGCCCGCAGGCAGCCTCCATGCCCTCCCTCGCCCCCCGAAGACCGTAGCGTCGGTCTTCGGGAGGGCCACCTTTAGGCCGAGCTGCTCGATCCCCCGGATCATCAGCTCGGCCGCTTCCTCCGCATCGCGGAGGGTCTCCCACCCATCTTTCCCGCGCACAGCCACCATCGTGTCGTCTGCATAGCAGACGGTGATTGTGCGCGGGAGTGTCTCCCCTCTGATGGCCCGGTCGTACCCCAGGTTCCAGAGCAAGGGGCCGAGTACGGAGCCCTGGGGCACGCCGCAGGCCATCCTTCTCTCCCCCCTCTGCCCGTCCTTATTTTCGTAGAGAACTACCCTCTCAGTAAGGTAGTTCTCTACGATCCTTCTCAGGTAGTGGGGCACTCCATGATACTGAAGTGCCCCACTTATCACCCCATAGGGGAGGGTGCCGAACGCGTTCGCGATGTCTAGAGACACCGCGACCACACCCTCTCCCCTGCTCGACGCGTCGTCACAGAAGTCCCTGAGGGACTTTATCGCGTCGAGCGTGGACCGTCCTCCTCGGAACCCGAACTGTCTATCAGAGACGTCCGGGCCGGCGGTCTCAAGGTGCTGCTGGATCCGGTGGGCCAGGATACGTTCGAACGTTTTCCCGGCCTCATCCAGCAACACTATGGGGCGATAGGCGGACGGGCAGTCCGCAGGCCGACCATCTTTGCGGAGGAGGCAGAGCCGCCCCTCCTTCCACACCCTCGGGAACCGTCCCTCCTTCAGGCAGTCATCCATGAGCTGCCTGAGGCGACTCCCGAGGTGTCCCAGGGCGACCGTGAGGACACGACCAGGGACCCCGTCTGGTCCCGGGGCCTTTTTGCAGCCCCTGAGTCGGTCCGTCACTCTTTCGAACTCGTCGTCGCTTATGGGTGCGACGGCGAGTTCGGCCTCCGCAATGGCCATCGTCGGGGGAGAGAACGCTGGGGCGGGCGGGAACAGCCCCTCCAACACCCTACTGAGGAGGTCGGGCTCCATTAAATCCATGGGGGGGGCCGTGCGCAGCTTGTTGCGCACCATCTTATACGGCCGCCCCCACGGATCCCTGTCCAGGGTGGCCAAGAACGAGCAGTGTGCTTCGTCCTTGGCCACGGCGATCGCCACTATCAGGGCCCCCTTTGCCTCTTTGAGGGCCCTGTGGAGCCCCTCCTCCTCCTCCTCTGTGTGCCGCCTGCGCCTACAATGCTGGTAGGCGCGGCGGGCACAGTTGCTGGTGGTCCGCAGGGCCGCTATTTCTGCGGACCACCAGTACACCTTCTTGCGGGTGGACGGGCGTCCGGCCCGGGGCATTGCCGCGTCGCACACCCTCTGTAGTGCGGCGCGGAACCGGGCCGCCCTCTCGTCAACTCCGAGGGTGGCGGGAGGGGCTGCACACCAAGCCTCCTCCATCGCCGCCTCGTCCGCCCTTTCCCTATCCAGGTGGGTCAGGGCCCACCTGGGGAACCCTCTTCGGCCCCGGCCTCTTGTTCCCCCCCCTGGGGTGGGCGACGGCAGAACGCCATTGGAGACCCTCATTCTGATGTACAGGTGATCAGAGAAACCTAACCTAACCTAACCTAACCTAACCTAACCTAACCTAACCTAACCTAACCTAACCATCGATATTTTTGTCAAAAATTCACTTTTCGCGCCGCGGTTTTCTGCCATCAATAGTGTCTTCGGACCTCCTATAGTATCCCTAGAGTAGTTTCAGTCGTTTTCATAGAAAAATAGTTTAAAATTTTCAAATAACCTATAAAAAACACATAAAATTTCAATTTTCTTAAAAATTTTCCTTGGTACCTACCTTTTTTCCGGTCTGGTCGAGCTTCCCTCGCCGATCCTCGTCTCTGGACACCTCTCGAAGCCCTCTGCTACGTATACCTGCAAAGTTACAAACAAATTAAAGTCAAATTTTCAACAATTTTCAGTAATTTTCAGTTTTTAGTAAATTTTTATATCAACACTAACCTTTTTTCGGGTCTGGCCGAGCTCCTCTCGCCGATCCGCGTCTGCCGACACCTCGTGCGGCATTCTACGTCCACTACTTATTTTATTATCAATTTTTCAAAGTTAAGTACCTAACAAAAAATTCCCCACCCGCCCACCCGGTATTGATTTACTACGTTAGGACGGTAGAAATTTTTATTTCATTTTATTGTTATTCAGGCGTTTTGAAACCCCCTACATACATCCATTAGGCGCTTACTTATAGGTTTAGGTGTCCAGCGACAGTCTTAGACTGAATTTTCTTTGGAATATATTTTACTTTTATTTTTTCCTGGGTTCTCGTACTACCGGGCTCACATGTAAACCCGCAAAATGGGTACCCCCGAACAGCCGAACATTGCAGTAAACACTAACACCACCGAAAATTCTGAAAATTTGGATTTTACCGCTAAAATCTTTCAGTTCACTGCGACTATTATAGAAGCCGTTAACGAAGGGAAGAGTGTCACAACTAAGAATAAAAAGGTTATTCTTGAAGCAGCCGAAAACATACGCAAAACTCTTATCACCGAAGCACCTCCTGCCTCTTCATTATCATCTACACCTAGTGACGTACTCCAAACCTTTAAACAAGACATCCTCACCGGTGTCAGCGGCCAAATTGAAAAACTTACTATCGAATTAGCAAAGCAAAAAGCCTCTTATGCGTCTGTCACACAAGCAACCCCCCCTAAAATTCTCCCCCAGAAACCTGCCATTGTTATCTCCGCAACAAATCCCACCGAAACTGAACAAGTCATCAACACTTGGAAGAGCCAGATAACTTTCAAGGATCGTAAATTCGCACCAAGTAAGGTAATACCGGTAACCAAGGGCCGAGTACTGGTCGAATTTGATAACGATCGTCAGTGTAAAGAAATTATTAACGCGGTCAATAATACCAAACAACTGCAGGCCGAAGGCGCCAAAAGGCGTCCTCCTCTAGTGATTCTCAAGGGAATTACCAAAAAGACGGCAAAAGAGGAATTAATTCAAATTATCAGTTACCAAAACTCAATCCCCACTGAAGCACTCCGACTGTGCTTCCTCACCTCCAACAGGAACGAAACACTTTACAACGCTGTGGTGGAAGTGCGCCCGGACCAATACGTCTCCTTACTGAACTTGGAGAGAGTGGCAGTGGACCATCAACGGGTCCATATTGAAGCGTTCTCGCGTTTCGTTCAGTGCCGCAAGTGCTTACTATTTGGCCACACAGGTAACAAGTGCTCAGCTACCATCCATCCTTGCGCCCACTGTGCCTCAGAAGAGCACCAAATCAATACCTGCCCTCACAGAGACCAGCCGAACAAAAGTAATTGCTTTAACTGCCTTAGTTACAAAAACAAAACAAGCTCTAACATCGACACCAACCACCCAGCCAACAGCCACAAACTCTGCCCTCGCCTCCAAGCCGTCAAGAACAAGGTAGAAGACTCGACAGACTACGGCACTCTCCAACCATGAACTCCAACAATATCTCAATTTCCGCTCTTCAGTGTAATCTGGGACGCGGATACGCTGCAACCAAAGAAATGACTCAATATATTATCAAACAAGAAATAAAAATAGTTTTTATCACCGAACCATACACCGGAAAATCAAACGCGCTAAATAAAATAGACGGCTACGATATATATCAATTTCCCGGTAACCAAACCACCAAGGCATGTATAGCGGTTAAAACAGGACTAGCGGCTACACTCGGAATTGTAAAACATTCTACACCTAATATGTGTATAGTACAGCTCTCTCTTAAAACTAGTCGATTATATTTATGCAGTGTTTATGTCGAACCAAATGCAGATGAGTGTGGTACTATGACACAACTAGAAATATTCCTTAAAAATAACACAACAAACTCCAGCCACCTTATATGCGGAGACTTAAATGGATGGCACGAGGCTTGGGGCTCAAACTGTTCTAATAAAAGAGGAAAAGAGATCATTAACCTTATCACAACTAATGACCTGGACGTATGTAACATCGGCAATGAACCCACATTTGAAACCACCACTCACGGGACAACCAGAACATCCATCATAGATCTAACACTCACATCCAACAACCTGTGCAGAAACATTAAAGACTGGCACGTAAATCATGACGCAATACCCACTTCAGACCACCATGCCATAGCCTTCCGCATCGACCTAGGCAGAAATACATTAAACAGAAGAGTAAGCACTACCACCTTTCGTTACAACACACAAACAGTCAACTGGGAAGAAACTACTAAAGCCATAAAACAAGAAATAATCAAAGACAAGTTAGACCAAATAAATCCTGAAGAGTTAGACAGCAAAGATATAGATATATTCATAGGAAATATAGTAGTATCCATCACAAGAGCATGCGACAAAACGCTAAGAAAGAAAGTTCCGAAACACAAGATACCGTGGTGGAGTACCGAATTAGAAAACCTTAAACAAAAGGTAATTCACCTTCACCACCGACAGCGAGACCTTAAAAGAGGAAGGAAGGACCTAACTAATATAATAAAAGAACAACAAGAGGCCCGCAAAGAATATTCCACAGCTCTAAGTAAAGCATCTACAGAAAACTTCCGGGAATTTTGCAACAAACAGGGGAAGGAGGATGTATGGTCCTTAACAAATAGACTGCTAAAAAACGCCCCACAACCAAAGCCACCTTCAACACTCCAAATAAATAATAATCAACACACCAACACCAGCATAGAAACAGCGCAAGAACTAGTAAACAAATTTTTTCCAGACGACACAGAAGACAATGATCAACAAAAAATAATCAGACTAAGAACAAGCACAATCCCAAACACACCTAACGACCTCGAATTTACAGAAAGAGAAATAATAGAAGCAATAGATGAGATGAACCCCCGAAAAGCTCCTGGAACAGACCACTTAACATCTGATATATGTCGCCAATTCATTCTTTGTTACCCCTCCTTATTTACGAAACTCATTAATAGATGCTTTAACATATCATACTTCCCCTCTCAGTGGAAAACTGCTTTCATAAAAACCATCCCAAAACCAAATAAAACCAACTACAACGACATAAATTCTTACCGTCCTATTGGCCTGATTAACGTCTTTGGAAAGCTATTAGAAAAGTTAATATCAAAACGCCTCACATACCACATGTACGCCACGGGAAACTTAAACAGTAGACAATACGGATTCAAACAACAGACCACGACCACAGATGCACTACATGCAGTCATCGACAGAATGGAAAGAGCCAAAAGAGAAAAGAAACTCGCAATAGCTATATCACTCGACATAAAAGGGGCTTTTGACCATGCATGGTGGCCGGCCATCATGGACAGACTCCACCACATCAAATGCCCCGCAAATATATATAAAATCATCATTAGCTACTTAATTAATAGAAAAGTTACATTAAATTACTCAGATGCCTCAGTCTCCAAAATACAATCACGAGGTTGCATCCAAGGTTCGGTCCTTGGGCCATTGTTCTGGAATCTCATCATGGACAACCTACTAGATACCCCCATCTCTGAAGACTGCCACTTACAAGCATATGCTGATGATGTGTTACTAATAGTCACTGGCAAAAGCACACACGAAATTGAATACGTCTCAAAATCTGTCCTAAAAACGATATCAGAATGGGGAAAACAAAACAAACTTGCTTTCAGTCCGGAAAAAACTCACATGATCACCAACACCCCAAAGGCAAAAACTGCAAATATCACAATAGACCAAATCAAATTAAAATTCGATGACCAATTTAAGCTGCTGGGAGTAATAATTGATAAAAACTTTAAATTCATCAAACATGTAGAATACGCAATAGGTAAAGCACACAAAATATACCAAAAAATAAGCAAATTTGTACGTCCGACATGGGGCGTGCAATCGGCCAATGTAGAAATTATATATCAACATGTAATAGAGCCAATAGTCACATATGCCGCTGAAATATGGAGTCAATCCACAAAATACGAAAAAGTAAAGTATGCACTCAGAAAACTACAAAGAGCCTTCGCAATAAAAATAATTAGAGGTTTCCATACAGTTTCTACTACCGCAGCAATAGCACTAGCCGATCTAACACCCCTAGACATTAAAGTTAACGAGACAGCAGATATTCAAAATACCAAACGAAAAGAGACCTCCATTTACCTACCAGACGATATAAAGCTAGACAAACTCATCCATCCATCAAAACTGCCACATCCACACTTAAGAACTGAAGCCAAAATAATCACTGAAATAGGAGACGAAGTAATAGATCTGATAAACGCACCTGACGTGACAAAAATCTTCACTGACGGAAGCAAACACGATGATCAAGTGGGAGCGGCATTAGTAATATACCACCCTAATGGCAAGAAAACAACACAACGCTTAAAACTACACAGCAGCTGCTCCGTTTTTCAGGCCGAATGTCTAGCTATAGAAAAAGCATGCACCTACAGCAACACTAAAAACATAAACAAAACAATAATTCTAACAGACTCCAAATCAGCACTACAAGAAATCAAAAATATCAATAGTTTGAACAACATAGTACATGAAATACAACAACAGATAAGAAATATTGAAAACAAAAATGGAGAAATCACTCTAATATGGGTCAAAGCACATAGTGGCATAGAAGGGAATGAAGAAGCCGATCGAGAAGCCAAAATTGCAGCAACACTACACAAAGCACCGCAATATGATAAGTTTCCACTAAGCCACTATAAATATAAAAGAAAAATAGAAACAGATAGAGAAAGCAACGTAGCATACACCACATCACCAACTGGACAACCACTAAAACAATGGCTGCCCGACATAAATGCCATTAAAGAAATGAGAGGCCATATGAAAATCACTTTCGAATTAACACAAATACTCACTGGGCACGGCTTTCACAAACATTATCTAAATAAATTTAAAATAACAGAAAACGACCAATGCCCATGTGATAACAATAGCACCCAAACAATAGACCACCTAATAAAAGAATGTCCAAAATTTACCACTGACAGATACGACCATGAAGCATTATGCAATAATTTAAGAATAGAACCATATAATATTAAAGAAATCAACAAAAAAGAATCAGCCACAGAATCATTCACAAAATACATCCACAAAATAGTCAACAGCTTGAAAAAATTCAATAACACATAATAAACAAAATTAGATCGATCAAATTTATAAACAGAATATTTATTTATTTATAACTATATATATAAAAAAAAAAAAAAAAAAAAAAAAAATATCTATTATATCGAAATATATATAAAACCCATCATCTTGGCACCATTTTAAAAAGAACTCATGATTACTCAATTTATAAAAATTACTCCCAAGGAAATTAAGCAAATGGACCCAGCCGCCCGTATCCTTAGCGGGGACTGGTGATCCGGCAGAAAGGGGAGGACAAGGTCCTCCACTTTAACATGAAAAAAAAAAAAAAAAAAAAAAAAAAAAAAAACCTAACCTAACCTAACCTTTTTTTTTTTTTTTTTTTTTTTTTGACAAGGTGGAAAATGCATTACGCATTCGACCCCCCGCCTTGGGAGCGGCGGGGAGGATATGTGGGACTCCCTCATCTCCCCTTCTCATTATGAGAAGGGGTAGAGAGGTTTACCCACTAAAAACCACCTTGGCGTACCCTCGCACTCCGGTTACTCGGGCACCGTGGAACCCGCTCTAAGCATTCTCCACGGTGCCCACCGGTCGCCCCGGCCTCTGCCAGGGCTTCCCGCGTCAATGGGGGGGATGGCCGAATACGCATGGCCACCCCCCAGACCGCCGAGTGACTTGTCACGGCAGGCGGAGGTCTCCCATCCTCCGCCCGCAGTCACTAAGGGTTAAGGCGCGCGGCAAACTGCCGCCGCCTCAACCCCGGCCGCCTACGCCGGAGGGGGTGCGCGAGAGGATCATCCTCGCGCCCCCGCTCCGCCTCCTCCTTCTGCGAGATAACAATCTCGCAGAAGGAGACCACTGCCTCCCAGGACCCCTCGCTGCTGAGCATCGCAGAGACGACGCTGTGCAGCGAGAGGTCCACCCGCTGGATCGCCCGTGCCATGAGGCCCCGCTCCGCATCCCAACGACTGCACACCTGCAAGGTGTGCTCTGCCGTGTCGTCGGGATCTCCGCACTCATGGCACCGTGGGCTCGGCTCCCTCCTAATGTTGTGCAGGTGGTGACCGAAACAGCCGTGTCCGGTCAACACCTGCACTAGCCGGTACGTGAGTGCGCCGGCTGCCCTCTTACACCATTGGTCCATCACTGGGAGGATCGCCCCCACGGTACGAGTCCCGTACGGGGCGTCCTCCAGGATGGACTTCCACCTTTCGCGCAGCCGGCGCGCCGTCATACGGCGGGAGGCCTCTACCTCCTCAGGGTCCGGGCGTTCCCCTCTTGCCCGAGCCCTGGACCTAACTAAGTAGGTTTCCGCCTGCACCTCGGCGTCCAACTCCCACGGGGGGGTGCAGGCGAGGAGGCAGGCCGCCGCGTGGGCCACCGAGCCGTAGGCCCTGGCCATCCTCTGGGCCACGGCCCGCTGTGGCCCCCTCAGCAGGGCCCTGTTTCGGGCGGACAACCTGTCCGCCCATATTGGGGCCCCATACAGGGCCATGCTCCTCACCACGCCGGCGAATAGCCGCCGGCAAGAGGAGCCTGGCCCCCCAATGTTGGGCAGGAGTCTGCCCAGCGCTTGCGCGGCGCCCCTGATTCGGGGAGCAAGTCTTCTGAAGTGCTCCCCGAAATCCCACTTCCGGTCCAATGTAAGCCCCAGATATTTAATGTGGGGCTCTACCTGGACCGTCCCTCCTGGAAGTGAGAGCGCCGCGCCCGCAGGCAGCCTCCATGCCCTCCCTCGCCCCCCGAAGACCGTAGCGTCGGTCTTCGGGAGGGCCACCTTTAGGCCGAGCTGCTCGATCCCTCGGATCATCAGCTCGGCCGCTTCCTCCGCCTCACGGAGGGTCTCCCACCCATCTTTCCCGCGCACAGCCACCATCGTGTCGTCTGCATAGCAGACGGTGATTGTGCGCGGGAGGGTCTCCCCTCTGATGGCCCGGTCGTACCCCAGGTTCCAGAGCAAGGGCCCGAGTACGGAACCCTGGGGCACGCCGCAGGCCATCCTCCTCTCCCCCCTCTGCCCGTCCTTATTTTCGTAGAGAACTACCCTCTCAGTAAGGTAGTTCTCCACGATTCTCCTTAGGTAGTGGGGCACTCCGTGATACTGAAGTGCCCCACTAATCACCCCATAGGGGAGGGTGCCGAACGCGTTCGCGATGTCTAAAGACACCGCGACCACACCCTCTCCCCTGCTCGACGCGTCGTCGCAGAAGTCCCTAAGGGACTTTATTGCGTCGAGCGTGGACCGTCCTCCTCGGAACCCGAACTGTCTATCAGACACGTCCGGGCCGGCGGTCTCAAGGTGCTGCTGGATCCGGTGGGCCAGGATACGTTCAAACGTTTTCCCGGCCTCATCCAGCAACACTATGGGGCGATAGGCGGACGGGCAGTCCGCAGGCCGACCCTCTTTGCGGAGGAGGCAGAGCCGCCCCTCCTTCCACACCCTCGGGAACCTTCCCTCCTTCAGGCAGTCGTCCATGATCTGCCTGAAGCGGCTCCCGAGGTGTCCCAGGGCGACCGTGAGGACACGACCAGGGACCCCGTCTGGTCCCGGGGCCTTTTTGCAGCCCCTGAGTCGGTCCGTCACTCTTTCGAACTCGTCGTCGCTTATGGGTGCAACGGCGAGTTCGGCCTCCGCAATGGCCATCGTCGGGGGAGAGAACGCTGGGGCGGGCGGGAACAGCCCCTCCAACACCCTACTGAGGAGGTCGGGCTCCATTAAATCCATGGGGGGGGCCGTGCGCAGCTTGTTGCGCACCATCTTATACGGCCGCCCCCACGGGTCCCTGTCCAGGGTGGCCAAGAACGAGCAGTGTGCTTCGTCCTTGGCCACGGCGATCGCCACTATCAGGGCCCCCTTTGCTTCTTTGAGGGCCCTGTGGAGCCCTTCCTCCTCCTCCTCTGTGTGCCGCCTGCGCCTACAATGCTGGTAGGCGCGGCGGGCACAGTTGCTGGTGGTCCGCAGAGCCGCTATTTCTGCGGACCACCAGTACACCCTCTTGCGGGCAGACGGGCGTCCGGCCCGGGGCATTGCCGCGTCGCACACCCTCTGTAGTGCGGCGCGGAACCGAGCCGCCCTCTCGTCGACTCCGAGGGTGGCGGGAGGGGCTGCACACCAAGCCTCCTCCATCGCCGCCTCGTCCGCCGCACACCAAGCCTCCTCCATCGCCGCCTCGTCCGCCCTTTCCCTATCCAGGTGGGTCAGGGCCCACCTGGGGAACCCTCTTCGGCCCCGGCCTCTTGTTCCCCCCCCTGGGGTGGGCGACGGCAGAACGCCATTGGAGACCCTCATTCTGATGTACAGGTGATCAGAGAGGGTCTCGACGTCCTCCAGGACGCGCCAATCAGTGACGCGCGCGGCTATGGCGGGGGTCGCGAACGTGACGTCCACGACTGACCCCCCCCGCCGCCGCACGCATGTGTTGACGCTGCCCCGGTTCAGGATGATTAGTCCTGTTGCCGTCGCCCAGTCCTCGAGGGCGGTCCCTCGGGGGTCCGTGACTGAGGAACCCCACGCCGAACTTTTGGCGTTGAGATCCCCCATGACCATCACCTGTGACGGGGCAGCTCTACCAACTACCCCGTTCAGGACCCCCAGGAAGCGCTCGAAGGCGCGTAACGGCTTGTTGGGGGAGAAGTACACCGCCACTATCACGGTGTCACTCCCCCATCTGGCCGCCACGTAACCCGGGCCGCCTTCGATCCTCGAGAGAGGGGGGAAATCCCCATGTGCCGGAACCGATATTGCCACTACTCCGTCCGTCGCCCCTGCCCAGTAAGGAAGGGGGGGGACGAAGTAGGGCTCTGCGACCACCGCGACGCCAATTCCCCACTCCGCCATGTGTTGCATCAGGAGATCCTGTGCCCTGGCGGAGTGGTTGGCGTTGACCTGCAGGACGTCCAAGTGCTGGTGTGCTGGCATTTAGACGTCCATGCGGTTCTCCTCATTTTGGCCGGTGGCCGTTCCTGCTGGGGTGGGGCGGGTGGGGCGGGTGGGCTCCGTCCGCATCGATTTGCCCCTGACCTCGGGGGGGAAGCATCTCGACCCCCCCATCGTGTGGCTGGCCGGGAGTTTGGCGTGGTGGCACACTGCGCACCACTCCTTCTCCCCCGTGCACTCCCTGCGGAAGTGCCCCTCCGCACCGCACCGGTAGCAGGTATTGCTCCGGTCGACGCTTGAGGGGCACAACTCCCGCGTGTGGCCAACACACATGCATCTGTAACAACGCATGGGTGTCGGCCCAGCCACGGTGACGGTGGCCTCAGCCCACCCCACCTGGATTTTACCCCGCTTTATGAGGCCCTGTGCCGTCTCCACTGGGCACTGGACGAGAGCTGATCCAGTGCCGTCGTAGAGGACACGGATGCCCCCCACCTTTATGTGGGCCTCATCACAGCCCCCCGCTTTGACGATGGCCGCCGTCAGCTTCTCTTTGGAAGCCGACTCGTCCAGACCACCTATCTGGACAGCGGCCATTTTTTGTGGGCGGCTGACGATGGCGACATCCCCCACTATTTCTTGCAGCCTGGCTGCAAGAGCGTCTGCCGCCCGCCCTCTATCGGCACTATCGGCCCCAGGAACCTCGATGATTCGACCCCCCGTCATCGAGTTCCGCACCCTGACATGCTGGAGGCCCACCTCCTCCAGGCTAAGGCTATTAATGGCCTTAGCCATGGTCTCCCGCATCGTTGTGGCGGTGGTTAGGTCCTTCCGAAGAGTGACCGCCACCGCCGCCGTCTTGGGTGCAAGCAGCGCCTTCGGTTTAGGCGCTGCCTTTTTCGCCGGGGCCGCTGGGGCTGGGGGGGCAAGCGAGGCCTTGCCCTTGCCTTTCCCCTTCCCCCTGCGGGTGACCGTTGCCCAGCTTTCAGCCTCCGGCTGGCCCGGTCCCTCCTCCACGGGCGCCACCGGTGGCAAAGCCGGGGCGGTCGGCGCGGGCGCCTTGGGCGCCTTGGGGGCCTTAGGGGCCCTCACCTTTTGGGGGCGGCCATCTCCCATCCTCGCCCGTTCCGATTCCCCCGCAGGGGTCGGCGCGGGGGTCGGCGTCGGCGCGGGTGGTGTGGCCGGCCCCGCAGCCCTCCTCAAGTCAGCCGCCAGCGGTGGGCGGACGATGGGTGCCGGCGGCAGGCGCCTGCTCAACTCCTCAATGCGAACATTCACCATGTTCCCTAAGGAGGTGAACAGGTCACCCTTCAGTTGCTCTATGGCCGCCATCAGGTCCGCCGCGCCTGGGGCCGGGGCCTGGAGCGGGGGGGCCGGAGGGGCCACACATTCATGTGCCGGCGGAGGGGCCGGGGAGGGCGCAATCTGGCGCTCCGAGAAGGCTACACGGAGCGCCTTCGTTTCCGCCTGGCTGATCGCCAGCTGCTCCCGCATCCGCTTTATGTCCGCTCTCAGGCTGCGGATTTCCTCAGCCTCCGTGCGGTCCTCCACCTCATCCATCGCAGCCGCGATTGTGCGGCAGGCCCGATTGATCTGCCCCCAGATCTCTCCCTTCAGGTTGCCCGACTTCCGGGCGCCCTCCAGGATCAGGCCCGCCGCTATGCGGGTAGCCTCTATAGGGCTCGCACTAGTTAGCGCGAGCCCCTCCCCCTTCGTTCCCTTGGAGCGGAGCTCCGGAAAGTCCTTCTTGTAGGCGGCAGCGGCGGAAATGTCGGAGTCCGAGTGCACGAACCCCTCCCGCCCTGACACCTTCGTCGAGGCCGCGTACGACCTCACCCCCGATTTCCCCCTGCCCCTGCGGGCCGTACCAACCTTAGGCCCGTTGTCGGGCCTAGGGTCATCCTCACGGTCCTCATGCCCCCTTTTTTGGGGCTGAGGAGTCGTCTGCCGATCCTCATTTTCCTCCTCAGATTCTGAGGAGTAAATTGCCCTCCTCCTGAAAGAGGGGGGACCCCCCCCTTTCGCGGACGTGGCCCTTGCGGCCTCGTCCATGCTCACACCAAGTTACGCCGAAATCCGACCACCAGGACCGAAGTTATTGACGTCCGAAGATAGTCAATAAAAACGGTCAAGCGCGACTCGGATTTCGACTTTCCTATACAATTTGTGGGATTGCCCCTGAATGTTCAGAATAGCAATCCCAGAAATTGTTTTTCAAATTTGACGCCCTTCCCGGGGTCGCCGGTCCTCGCCAAAAATACCAAAAAATAGGGGAGAGCGAGCTCTTCCCTATAGAATTAACACCCTTGCCAGAGGGGCAAGGGGCCCAAAGTTATAATCAAAACAAATTAACAAAACTTAACAAAATTTTAAACTAAAATATAAAAAATAATTTGAACTGAAAATTTAAATAAAAACGAAACTCCCCCTCTGAATGAAACAAAAAGTACCCCACGCGTTGGCCGACTATCGCCGCTATGTCTTGGCCCTAAAAAGGGCTTCGACCGATAACGGGAACACCGACCAATTTGCGGAGCAAAAACGTAAACAAACAAAAACCAACAAACAACAAATCCAATCAAAATAACAACAAAATCCAACCTAACCTAACCTAACCTAACCTAACCTAACCTTTTTTTTTTTTTTTTTTTTTTTTTTTTTTTTTTTTTTTTTTTTTTTTTTTTTTTTTTTTTTTTTTTTTTTTTTTTTTTTTTTTTTTTTTTTTGGTGACCCAGGGAAATCCTCATGGATACCCGATCTCTCCGGGGGGAGTGGCCGGGTTATGTCAGACTCTTACTGACTAAAACCCTGGGGTGTTCCTTCTCTCGCCGTTTTGCGGGGCTGCGGGTCTCGTGGCCCACAACCGCATGCCCCGCTGGCGTCGCTCGACTCGAGCCCTTCTCGGGGCGGGTTTAAGTTCCCGCCCCACTCCTTCCGCTGGCGCCCAGGAACACTTGGGCGTCTCCAGCACGGGACCCTATGCAGGTGGTGACCCCCCGATCACCCACCCACGGTCCCCGGCGCTAGGGCGGCAGACGGGCTGCAAAGGCCCGGCGCCGCCCACCGCGTCTACGGCGGCGGATGGGGAGCGAGTCTGCGTCGTCTTCTCGCACCCTTTCCGCCGCCTCCTTCTGTGTCATGACTTCGACACAGAAGGTCGCGGTCGCCTCCCAGGCCTCCTCACTGCCAACCATGGCCCTTAAAAGGGCCGGCAGCGAGAGGTCACCTCCTACTGTCGCGGACAGGGCGGCGCGAGGGATCGCCCAAGCGGGGCACGCCTCGCGCGTGTGTTGCGCCGTGTCCGCGACACCAGCCACGCAGTGGTGGCACATCTCCGTGGGCTCTCTGCCCGCCACCCGGCACAGGTATCGACCGAAGCAGCCGTGCCCGGTGATTATCTGTGTCAGGTGGAAGGAGAGAGCCCCGTGCTCCCGTTCGAGCCATGTTGACAGTATGGGCCGAACGGCGGCCACCACCTCGTGGCTCACCTCGGGGTTCTCGAGGCGGGCCTTCCACTTCCGGAGGAGATCGCGACGCGCATCTTCCCTCCAGTGGGCGATCTCCCGCGGGTGCGGACGGCCCCCACCTCGGATCTCCTCCTTGGTTCGCCGGTACACCGCGGCGAGTACCTCGGCTTCGAGGTCCCACGGCGGCGTACCGGCGAGCACGCAAGCGCCGACGCACGAAACGGTGCGGTACGCTCGGACCATCCTGAGCGCCATGGCGCGCTGCGGGCGACGCAGCACGGCCAGATTACGGGCGCTCAGGGCCCCCGCCCATATTGGCGCCCCGTAGAGCGCCATGGAGCGCACCACACCGCTGTAGAGGCGTCGGCACGCCCGTCTCGGCCCACCCACGTTTGGCAGAATCCGCCCCAGGGCTCCGGCAGTGGCCATTAACTTTGGGGCCAACCGCCGGAAATGCTCCTCGAACCTCCATTGGCCGTCGAGAACGAGTCCAAGATACTTCATCGAGGACCCGACGGCGATGGAGGTTCCACCCACCACGATGGCAGCTCCCGGCGGTGGCCCACGTCGGGGCCCGTGGAATACCAGGGCCTCCGACTTGTCGAGGGCCACCTCGAGCCCCAATCTGCGGATCCTGCCGACCACCTGGGCCACTCCCGCCGTGGCGAGGAGGGACGCCTCTCTGTAGGTGCTGCCGCGGGCCGTCACCAGGGTATCGTCAGCGTAGCAGGTGACACCGACCCCTGGCAACGTGGCCCCGCGCAGCACCCAGTCGTATCCGATGTTCCACAGGAGCGGACCAAGAACCGATCCCTGTGGAACACCGCACGCCATGTCCCTCCTCCCGGAGCCGTTCTTCGTCGGGAAGACAACAGCTCTCCCGACGAAGTAGTCGGCCACGACCTTCTGGAGGTACTGCGGCACCCCATGGTACCGCAGTCCCCACAACACTGCCTCCCAGGGCAGCGTGTTAAAGGCGTTACGGATGTCGAGCGACACCGCAAACAACACGCCGCCCCGGGACGTTGCCTCCTCGGCGAGCTCCCGCACCCGCGCTATCGCGTCCAGGGTTGACCGGCCGCGGCGAAAACCGAACTGCACGTCGGCTAAGCCTGGATCCATGCACTCGACGAGGCGAGCCGCGATCACGCGCTCAAAGAGCTTGCTCACCTCGTCGAGCAACACGATCGGCCGATACGCCGACGGCTGTCCGGCCGGGCGCCCGTCCTTGTGGATCAGGACGAGCTTGCCCGTCTTCCACCGCTGTGGGAATCGACCCTGCCGCAAGCAAATTAAATTTGCTAAAAACATAAAAATTTTCCCCTCAAAATAAAATTTATTTAAATTAAAAATTCGAATATCGTCCAAACCCCCCCTTGGATCGAAACCAAATATGCCCCACGCGTTGGCCAACTATCGCCGCTATGTCTTAGCCCAAAAATGGGCTTCGAGCAATAACGGCAACACCGACCAATTTGCAGAGCAAAGACGTAAACAAACAAAAAATCCTCAAACGACAAATCCAATCAAAAAAGCAACAAATCCGAAATAAACAAGCAAAGTCAAAAGATAGAGCGGTATCGATGGTCAATAAAGAAAGCACAAGGTCAAAGTCTTCAGAGTTCTAAATATCGCGCAAATCCTCAAGAAAAAACACCTCACAACCTAACCTAACCTTTTTTTTTTTTTTTTTTTTTTTTTTATGTGGGGAAATCCTCATAGGATACCCTGCGGCCCCGGGGGGAGCGGCAGGGTTATGTCAGACTCCTACTGACTAAAACCCCACAGTATTCCTACATGTCGCTGCCGGCTGGGTATACGGGGGCGCCGAAGCATTCGTCCGCGTACCCAGCAGCGACGGCCATTTTTTGTGGGCGGCTGACGATGGCGACATCCCCCACTATTTCTTGCAGCCTGGCTGCAAGAGCGTCTGCCGCCCGCCCTCTATCGGCACTATCGGCCCCAGGAACCTCGATGATTCGACCCCCCGTCATCGAGTTCCGCACCCTGACATGCTGGAGGCCCACCTCCTCCAGGCTAAGGCTATTAATGGCCTTAGCCAGGCGAAAAAGGCAGCCAGCGCTGCCTTTTTCTAAATATTTTATAAATGGCTGGGCCCATGATGAACAACATGACCCACCATTTACGTTGCAAGAGCTGAGGTCCGCAGTGGATAGCTTCGACCCCAAGAAAAAGTGAAACGTTTGACGAATGGAACCAAAGATACGTTACCGGTGAAACGGCATCAACGACAAAGCTGTTTTTCCCAACCGTGACTGCGGCCTACAAAATAGTCAGGAAAATGGAAGTAACTGGGGTCAAAACGCAGATTCTGACGGGGCACGGTGGGTTCTCCGAATATTTGTATCGTTTCAAGTGTAAGGGGTTCCCATCGTGGGCTCACAAGTGCAAGCCCACAAAAAATGAAACTGTAGAACATATACGGCAAAGATCGAAGCGATATCGAGGAGCAAATGGGCATAAAAATAGACAGTTCGCGGTGTCTATTTTTATGCCCATTTGCTGCTGTGATTATTGCGTCAAAATTGTACAAAGAGCTATAAAAAGAAATAAAACCGTCTGAGAAAAAAAGTTTACATAATATAATGATATATTATTGTTAAGCATAAAAATAAATAAAGACTAAATGCCGGTTCCGGTTGCCTATCTAGTTCCGGTTCTCGTTATGGTTCCGGTTCCGGTTTCCGATCATTAGAAGAGAAGACGTAGTCGCTTACGATGGGCCTCATAAGAAGGCTCAAGGTCACCCAAAGAGCAATGGAGAGGGCTATGCTCGGAGTTTCCCTGCGAGATCGAATCAGAAATGATGAGATCCGCAGGCGAACCAAAGTAATCGACATAAGAGAAGAGAAGAGAAGAGAAGAGAAGAGAAGAGAAGAGAAGAGAAGAGAAGAGAAGAGAAGAGAAGAGAAGAGAAGAGAAGAGAAGAGAAGAGAAGAGAAGAGAAGAGAAGAGAAGAGAAGAGAAGAGAAGAGAAGAGAAGAGAAGAGAAGAGAAGAGAAGAGAAGAGAAGAGAAGAGAAGAGAAGAGAAGAGAAGAGAAGAGAAGAGAAGAGAAGAGAAGAGAAGAGAAGAGAAGAGAAGAGAAGAGAAGAGAAGAGAGGAGAGGAGAAGAGAAGAGAAGAGAAGAGAAGAGAAGAGAAGAGAAGAGAAGAGAAGAGAAGAGAAGAGAAGAGAAGAGAAGAGAAGAGAAGAGAAGAGAAGAGAAGAGAAGAGAAGAGAAGAGAAGAGAAAGAGAAGAGAAGAGAAGAGAAGAGAAGAGAAGAGAAGAGGAGGAATGGGAATGGGAATGGGAATGGGAATGGGAATGGGAATGGGAATGGGAATGGGAATGGGAATGGGAATGGGAATGGGAATGGGAATGGGAATGGGAATGGGAATGGGAATGGGAATGGGAATGGGAATGGGAATGGGAATGGGAATGGGAATGGGAATGGGAATGGGAATGGGAACGAAACCACTGCCTCCCGATAGAAGCTGCAAATTTATAGGTCAGTCAGTGATAAAAATTACGATTTTTGGACCTTAATATCTAAATAACCGTTTGAGATGTGTTTATGAAATTTGGAGCACGTATGTATCTCGCATGTTTCAATATTACCCAATTTGACACGTTTATGTGAAATAGTTTTTGAGTTATGAGGGGATCAAAAGTGGCTCCAAATGGTTCGTGTAATATTACACACGGTGCTGCTCGCCAGTTCTGTTACTTGAACTTTGGCTTGACACGCTCCCGCGTGTTTAGATAAAAATCTCCGCTACATCCAGCCACACGGGCATACAAAAATTAAATTAAGAAAGCATGTCAAAATTAAGTCGGCTTGTTGGCCAGACTTGGTTGGCTCAATTTATTACCATGGTAGAAAGATTGTTTGAAATAGTTTATAATAAAGTTAATTAGGGTGAGCTTATTACATTTGGATCGAACACTTTATAACGAGATTGTTTGAAATAGTCTATACTAATAATATTATAAAGAGGAAAGATTTGTTTGTTTGTTTGTTTGTAATGAATAGGCTCCGAAACTACTGGACCGATTTCAAAAATTCTTTCACCTTTGGACACACCTTTCACATTATCCCCGAGTAACATAGGCTATATTATATTTTAAAAAAAATTAGGGATCCTTACTAAAACTCCAATAATGTAACATAAGGTGTAAAAAAATGACCTGAAAAATTCCTTACGTCGCGTGCGCTGCGAAAACTATTGATGATAGAACAAAATCATTTACTACGACTTTGCAGAACTCATCATTATCTACAAAAAGTGTCGCGACAGCATATGTCTAAATATTATAGTTATGTCACAGTAAGCAGTTTTTTATTCTAAAATATTAATTTATATATGCCGCCTCTTGAAAAGGCTCTTCATTTGTACCTTGGTATTAATCCTCATCAAAATAAATTACTTTATATTCAAGACGGCTTTAATACCTTTTTATAACAATTCGGACATTTCATTCGGAAGATATCACGAGTTTAAAAATGCAAGTATTAGAAAAAAGTGGCGTGGTTGTCGCTCACCGCGCTCAGCTAGCCAGCATGCGATGGAGGCTCCATGTAAGCGTCACTGGGGTACGGGGGGGAGTCAATGTAATCTATATATATAAAAGAAAGTCGTGTTAGTTACTCCACTTATAACTCAAGAACGGCTGAACCGATTTAGCTGAAAATTGGCAGGGAGGTAGTTTAGAGCCAGGAGAAGGACATAGGATAGGTAGGGGTAGGTAGGGTAGGTAGGTAGGGTAGGTAGGTAGGGTAGGTAGGTAGGGTAGGTAGGTAGGGTAGGTAGGTAGGGTAGGTAGGTAGGGTAGGTAGGTAGGGTAGGTAGGTAGGGTAGGTAGGTAGGGTAGGTACGTAAGGTAGGTAGGGGTAGGTAGTGGCAGGTAGAGGTAGGTAGATAGGTAGGGGTAGGTAGGGTAGGTAGGGTAGGTAGGGTAGGTAGGGTAGGTAGGGTAGGTAGGGTAGGTAGGGTAGGTAGGGTAGGTAGGGTAGGTAGGGTAGGTAGGGTAGGTAGGGTAGGTAGGGTAGGTAGGGTAGGTAGGGTAGGTAGGGTAGGTAGGGTAGGTAGGGTAGGTAGGGTAGGTAGGGTAGGTAGGGTAGGTAGGGTAGGTAGGGTAGGTAGGGTAGGTAGGGTAGGTAGGGTAGGTAGGGTAGGTAGGGTAGGTAGGGTAGGTAGGGTAGGTAGGGTAGGTAGGGTAGGTAGGGTAGGTAGGGTAGGTAGGGTAGGTAGGGTAGGTAGGGTAGGTAGGGTAGGTAGGGTAGGTAGGGTAGGTAGGGTAGGTAGGGTAGGTAGGGTAGGTAGGGTAGGTAGGGTAGGTAGGGTAGGTAGGGTAGGTAGGGTAGGTAGGGTAGGTAGGGTAGGTAGGGTAGGTAGGGTAGGTAGGGTAGGTAGGGTAGGTAGGGTAGGTAGGGTAGGTAGGGTAGGTAGGGTAGGTAGGGTAGGTAGGGTAGGTAGGGTAGGTAGGGTAGGTAGGGTAGGTAGGGTAGGTAGGGTAGGTAGGGTAGGTAGGGTAGGTAGGGTAGGTAGGGTAGGTAGGGTAGGTAGGGTAGGTAGGGTAGGTAGGGTAGGTAGGGTAGGTAGGGTAGGTAGGGTAGGTAGGGTAGGTAGGGTAGGTAGGGTAGGTAGGGTAGGTAGGGTAGGTAGGGTAGGTAGGGTAGGTAGGGTAGGTAGGGTAGGTAGGGTAGGTAGGGTAGGTAGGGTAGGTAGGGTAGGTAGGGTAGGTAGGGTAGGTAGGGTAGGTAGGGTAGGTAGGGTAGGTAGGGTAGGTAGGGTAGGTAGGGTAGGTAGGGTAGGTAGGGTAGGTAGGGTAGGTAGGGTAGGTAGGGTAGGTAGGGTAGGTAGGGTAGGTAGGGTAGGTAGGGTAGGTAGGGTAGGTAGGGTAGGCAGGTAGAGGTAGGTAGATAGGTAGGGGTAGGTAGGGTAGGTAGGTAGGGTAGGTAGGTAGGGTAGGTAGGTAGGGTAGGTAGGTAGGGTAGGTAGGTAGGGTAGGTAGGTAGGGTAGGTAGGTAGGGTAGGTAGGTAAGGTAGGTAGGGGTAGGTAGTGGCAGGTAGAGGTAGATAGGAGTAGGTAGGGATAGGTTTGTAGGTCCTAGTTTTATTTTTGTTTTCAGGGCAGGACAACGTCTGCCGGGTCAGCTAGTTTATAATAAAGTTAATTAGGGTGAGCTTATTACATTTGGATCGAACTCTTTATTACGAGATCTCGAGCTGTACGACTGAAGTCTATCGTAATGTAAGTCTGTAAGTAATTATTTAATTGACAAATTGCTACAATAAATCTATCTAGCCAATGAGGAGTTTCTTGCGTCGCTTCTACTCCTCATACGGTACTATTCCGAAGCGATGTTATAACATTGTTTCATTGTCTGCACTACGTCCAATGAATCGAATCCTGATACCACTGGATCCTATACGTGATGTTTGTATCACTTGGCTGTCGCTGACGCCGTCATATATTTATAATGGGTATCATAGGAACTAAGGAGACAATATATTCAAAGAAAAAGGAATATTAAACGATAGTAAGGTATCAATGATTACCTAGTACCTATCCTATTGTTTTGTAATCTGAGGTACCTATTTAACGGAAGTTTTTTTTTGTGGTGAGAGGAGCACACGCCACGCTGTGACGCGTATACAGAGGATTATTCTATTTGCCAATTCTTACTCGTCCCATTTTTAACCGACTTCAAAAAGGAGGAGGTTGATAATTCGTCGGGATCTTTGTTTTTTTTTTAACCGACGAAAAAAAAGGAGGAGATTCTCAAGTCGACGCGTATAAATTTTACAGAGTAGTTCGATTTTGATGATGATGGAAGGTACAACTCCTTAACGGTTAGGGGGCCGTTCAAATATTACGTAAGCAGATTTATTACAATTATTTACCCCCCATCCCCCTTGTCAGCAAAAGTAAGCAACGCTCTTACCCCCTCCCCCCATGTTTACGTAAACATTTTTCAATTAAAAATGTATTTTTTATATTATATTTACAATGCTATAATTATAATTTTAAAAATAAGAATATAGATTTAGGAGAGAGATCTGTCACCCACCACCAAGTCAAGCAATTACATTTTACTGATACAGTATTCAACATAGAGTAAGGGACAAAAATATTATAATCTTACGAGCATAACAAACTTATTTTAAATTTTTGCGGGTTTCCCCGGAAATGCGTTTTCAAGCATAGACAATGTGAGGGTTGGCATTCGTGTAAAAAAGTAAATGACTACCGATGACGTAATCATCATCTAGACGCCCCTACCCCCCATGTCATCCAAAATAATCCCCCCCTCATAGTGCTTACGTAATACTTGAACGGTCCCTAGGAGGCTAGGAGTTAGTGGATAATTCTTTATATATTATAGGACCTTTTAGACCGTTACTTATATCATTTGATGTGATGATGGAAGGTACAACGATAGCTTATACAAGGTCAGTGATAAAACATAAGAAACTAAAAATTGAAAAATAAAACACAACACAAAATATTTTGTTATAATATTATGTTACTTCACAGGTTGCCCCATAGTTCAGGATCAGGTCAGGATCTAATGATGAGATCCTGGAGAAATCAAGGGAACTGTTCACATTTTATAGGCACTTACAATGTTTTTCATATATTTTCTAAAGCTATTTAGATATTTGTATCTGGTAGTCATCTGGTAGTCATATGACTACCAGATACAAATATCTAAATCCTCATGGTCTGAGGTGATCCTCATGTTGCTGAGCTGATGATGCAAGGTACAACTCCTTAACGGTTAGGAGTTACGGGATAATTCTTTAAATATTATAGAACCATTAGACGTTGTATTCTTTGATGAGTTTGATGTGATGATGGAAGGTACGACGCTTATATGCTTTAACTAGGTCAGTGACAAAACTTATGAAATTAAAAATAGAAAAATTAAATACTTTTAACAAAAAAAATTGAACAGTTTTCAAAGGCACAAAAAGCTAGAAAATGCTGAGCTGAAAAATGTGGTTCTATTTCTTTTTTACACGTTTTTTATGTATTATTATATTATTATTATTTATTGCCTGTCTTAGTCTACAATCTCAACGCGGTGGCTGTTGGTAGTAAGTACATAAAGCTTAATTAGAAGCGAACCGTGGGGCACACTGCTGACACAGTAATTCCGTGGGGCACTTCGTGACAGAGCCACCATCACAGACTTAAATTTCGAATCTATTGCAATTTTGTCCCTAAATTGTTAAATTTTGTCACCGAAAATCAGACTTTGTGGCGCTTAAAAAGCCGCCGCCCCCGCCGCCCCCGCCGCCCCGCCGCCCCGCCGCCCCGCCGCCCCGCCGCCCCCGCCAGCCCTGCACCCTACCCACCCGCGTCCGTCCGTCTGTCTGTCTCGGCAGGAGGCAGGACGCGTGTCGGTCGCCGCCGGCCGCCGCCGCACCGCTCGCTCGCGTCTGATATTTCAGAACCGGTCGGGTCGGTCGGTCAGTGCGCCGCGCGCCGTCGCTACGCCCGTACGTAACGCAAGCTTCGCCTCGGAGCGGGAACCTCGATCGTTTTCCGCGATCTGCTCTCGCCTAGTATTTTTTGCAATGGTACTCGAGGAGCGGGACCGGCCCGCGGCACGGGCCTGACCGTGTTCGATACGTCCGTCAGATAGAGTTTAACGCGCGATAGTAGAGGTTCATTGAACGCGTGTAGTGTAGTGCTGTGTAGTGTGTAGTGATGTGTGGAGTGTGGGTAGCGAGTGGCACGCGCGTCGTCGGCAGGTGAACCATGGCGCCGGTGGTGGCGGTGGCGGTGGCGCTGGCGCTGGTGACGGCGGTGCTGGCGGCGGGTACAGGGGCGGGCGGAGGCGCGTGCGGCACGGCAGGGGCGGGATGCGCGTGCGGCGAGGGCGGCGCGCGGCTGGAGTGTCGCGGGGCGGGCCTGCGCCGCCTGCCGCCGCTGCACGAACACCTGCTCGCACTGTCAGTACATACATACCTACCTACCTACATACCTACCTATATACATACATACACTACACAACACAACGAGTCATCACGTTGTTCACTACTAACACGCGACCAAAAGAAAAGTTTGCTGCACCCTATTTCGGAGAGTTTGAGGGGTAGACGCGACAATAGGTAGTCAAATGATTCTCTAGAGTTGCGACCAAGTTTCGAAGACCAGCATACCTACATATTTTAAAGACATGTAGACAAAACTTGGTACCTAGGTACCTTATATGATCTCTAGATCTATTGAAACACTAGGTGTCCCCCGTGCGCGGCTACACCGGCTATATAATTTAACTTTTTAAAAATAGATGAAGGCATATACAAAAAGTGATCGAAAGAAGGAAGGATTTAAAGAAACTTAGTGCAAGATTATTGGTGCGTAAGTGCAGCACAATACCTACCTACTACGTAGTGGCGCCAACCCACTGCACCGCGCGCACGCACTACACGCTGCAAACATAACAAGGTCACGCTCCAGCTCCACTCCATCCAACAGCAACAGCGCTGATACAAACATACAGTAAAGGTTCTACAATATAAATACGCAGCGCGTATAGATAATATTAGCACAGCGTCCACAGCTCAGCGGTAGCACGTGGCGCGGCGCGGTGCGGAACGCGTTGATGTCTACCAGTGAAGTGAGGGTAGCATGTGCTTGGCTTGGCATGTGCTACGCTGTCACTACTAGCTGCTACGGCACGCGGCAGTGACACCGCACCGCAGCCATAGCCACTAGCCACTAGCCACTAGCCAGCCGACCGGCGACCGAAAGCCACCACACCACCGACCAACCTACTTGCTAGGATATCATATAATTGAGTCCCGGGAAACTGCTGCTATAGCGACTAGCTGTTACAGGAACCGGGACTCCCGGGACTTTCGGCTCTTTTGGTTCATATTTGTTATACGACTGCCCGATCAAATAGAGTGAAATGTTTTCATGGTTAATGTACTTACCTATTTTCGACTTTGACTGCGATTTTATTGTAGAGTATTTTTTGCATCGATTTTTTGTCAGAATTGTTTGCCGTTGGTGTTCAATACCTAGTTAAGATGGAAAACTCGTTTATCATTAGGTACCTACCAGATTAATCTTGAATTAGTCATCGTTTAAAAATCCTTCGCGTATATTTTGAAGTGCTAGTGTGTGTGAGTGCGGTTATAACGCACAGGTTATATACTTACATACAGTTCACTAAATACTTACTTGTGTCACTAATAAGTGCCGTCCGCAGTCGCCCGCCACGTGATTGATGTTCCGAGGGGATACTCCGACGCGCGGATAACAGGGGGAGCGTCGTGCGTGGAGAGGGAGGGAGGGGGGGGGAGTCGGTCTAAGTGGAACGTCGTGGAAACTCTTGTCAGCTTTTAATCAGAGCGGAATGTTGGCTATTTTTCGCCGTCGACCTGACACCGGCCGGTCGACGTCGACACACTTATACTTTGATAATATAATATAATGTAGTATGTATTAATACATACACGCACAGACAGACAGGCAGGTTCATACTCGATCGCATCGCATGCAACAGATCACTTACGAGAAGTGATATCATGCGAGATCATACATGAATATTATACTAGCGTATGCGAGATCTAAATTAAACACTCGCTCAGCTGTCAGCTAATTAAATGAACAAAATTGTGGGAAAATGTCGGTACTCGGTGTAGATCGCCTCGCACTTCACCTCGGCGGAAATACGGAGTGGCAGACTGGCGGAATGGTGGGATGCCGGTACCGGAGTCGCTCAGAGTGGTCAGACCAGAGTATAGCTCCTAGGAACAATTGACGAGGAGGGTTGACAGTTGCAGAAAATAGGGGTCTCTTTCGTTTCTATTCTTATCGGTAAAACTATGTTCTATTAAGATGTTATCAGTAGAGAAATATCGCGATCGCAAATAATACGAATGGAATTAAATGTCAATAATATGGGAACCGGGAGCCGGGGGCTTGGGACCGGGGACTGGGGGCCGAGGGCCTGGGTCGCGTGTACTGTTGCTCTCTTGCGTGATCGATCATCGGTGGTGGGTCGTCATCGCAGCCTTCAGCCTTCAGCCTTCAGTAGTAATTAATCAGATTGGTGACAATATTAAATGTACACGTACCGCTCACAATAGTGTTCGTGGACGGCCACTCTTGCTATTGATAGAGCCATCTGACGGAGGAGGGGCTCTCTCGGTACAATCTGATAGAGATGTATAAAAAGCTTGTCCCGCGGCTTCGCGCTTGTTGTCCGTTATTGACTATCCTGCCTGTGATTGTGTGCTAGAGCTAGATATCCCGCCATAGATACCTACCTCGTTGCGCTCTATGTACGTATGTACTGTACTGTACTGTACTGTAGGTAGGTACTCGTAGCTTGGTTACCAGTACGGTTGAGGGGCGTGACGTGCGTGAATGCTCTCGATGAGTGTATCGGGCAGGAGTGGAGAGGAGAGGTAATGCATGAAGTGCAGACACTTCATTCATTATTGAGTGCATGCCATAGAGTGCTTTAATTATTTCATAAAGTTGATGGCACATTTCAATCTACATATTTTATGTACATCGCGCTAGTGAAGTTTGTTCGCACATTCCCATATTATACAAGATTCCAACATCAACAATTGGACCACGGTCCCCAGGCACGATGACCCAGCCTGGCGGTAGATCTTCCCTTTTCAATGGAGGAATCATTCACCTTGTTCCTCCATACTAGTTTTCCGCCCGCGTTTTCAGCCGCGATCCCCTATTTTACCCCCTTAGGGAATGATTTGTCAAAAAACCTTACCAGATGCCTACGTCATACATAACAGCTATATGGCAAACAGCCCGATCCGTCCGTACAGTACCGTGGTACAGTGGTTTAGGCTGTGTGTGCGTTGATCGATCAGTCAGTGAGTGATGTCAGTCAGCCAGTCAGTTTCTTCTCTTTAGATACGTGAGGGACGCGAGTGCCTGATGCAAGGATGCATGCATGTTATTGTAGAATAGGTATTCTAAATGTGTGTGTTTGTTGTATTGGCCGCATATTTCCTTGAAGATGCAGCGCCAGCGTGTCCGCGTGTGAGGAGGACAGGTGCAGGAGAGGGAGCGGGAGAGGGCGCGATGCACTCGATTCATGATCGTGTATAAATATCTGCTCGTCGCGTCGTCGCTTGCGTGATGTCGCTGTCCGGCGGGCGGCGCGGCGTGGCGTGGCGTGGCGTGGCGTGGCGTGGCGTGGCGTGGCGTCGGTGGCGTGTTATTTCATGTTTTTTAGTTTTTTGAAGGTGGTTCTATTTTTTGTTGAAAGTTTTTTATTTTTCAATTTTCAGTTTCTTATGTGTAATCAATGACTCTCAAGATGTGGCACTGACCTAGGATAAGCATATTAGCGTCGTACCTTCCATCATCCTTCCAATATTAAAATAATTATCCCCTAACTTCTAATCGTTAAGGAGTTGAACCTTCCATCATCAGTTCAGCAACATAAGATGACGACTACCAGACGCAAATATCTGAATAGCTTTAGAAAGTACCTATATGAAAATTTTCGTAAATGAAAATTACAAAGTTTAAGAAAATAAACATAAATAAGCGAAAAAAATATTTGCGGGATGAATAAACATTTTGGTGAGTTTAGCGGTAATCGCTTGAGTGGTGAGAGATTGGGGTGGCGCGTGTTGTATTGTATGTAATGTAGGCGGAGTGGAGCGAGCGGTGTCGGTGTCGGCGTCGGTGTCTGTCTGTAGGGCGCGATTATGTCAAGGAGCGGATGATATTACAGCGACGATGATGGATGGATGGACGTTATCACGGTAGCACCCCGCGCCCGGCCCGCCACCGCGCCGCCGCCGCCGCCGCCCACCCTGACTCCCGCGCCGTGCGGTACGTGTGCGTGACGCAACTACTGAACTGACTGTGTGCAACTTGCAGTGCGAGGCCGCACGCACGCACGCACGCACGCACGCACGCACGCACGCACAGCTGCGCTCTGCTCTCTCACACACACACGCACACACGCACACGTGGAGTGTGCCGACACGCGACTCGCGGCGGACGACACACATACTCGCGCAACTCGGTGACCTTCATAAACCTTAACTTTTGCAATGAGTGGATACATCAACACAGCATTTTACACACGACCTATTTTTACCTTGATTAATTAAATATGAAATAATTTTAAAATAAATAAAAGGTACTTTTAGACATTGTTTTGTATTCCTACCTAGTCTCGTCTCGTATCAATCAATCATCATTTGACAACGATGTTTGAGACCGCCAGCGTCAGTAAGATATGTACCTAGGTAGAGTAGGGGAGCCCAAGAGGGGATTTTTGGAGTCACTCCATGACATTTGGGGAGATACCTTGCACCTTATTGAGTACTTCCATCATATTTCAGATTTCTATTAGGATCGCGCGTGTAGGGTAGCCGATCAGAATAGTAAAAAAAATCGAAAGCTGGATTTATAGTGGGTTAACGATATGCTGAAAAGTGTACAATTCACTAATCTGACGATTTGAACGTGACGCAGGGCAAAGAGGGTCGCAATCTTGCAAAAAAAAATTTTGTTAATCTCGAGCGCAATAGATTTTTTTAAAGCGCGGTGAGGTTTCATCCACTCCGCGCGAGCATTCAAAATGATATGTGACAGGCAGGCAATAAGCGACGATGCTGAGAATGAACAAGCAAGTGCATCACCTCACTAGTGCCTGTTCGCCGAGCGACGACTGGCGAACTATGCTCTCTGACGTGACACGCGGTGTAACATGCGTGACGCGTGACGCGTGTCGCGAGTCGCGTGACGGCATCTCACGTCCGCAATAACAACGGGCTCGAGACAGAAACAAAAAGACAAACAGCCTATACTTACGTGACGATATTGTATAAAATCTCTTTCAATTACGATGGCACTAATACCTAGGATCCCTATGCAAATCTAGGATCCCCCTAGATTTTTAGCCAACTTAGAAGAGCTTTTTGTAGTTGAAAAACGGTGATTGCAAGGTCACGGAAAATGGCGTCAGGTCTAAAACTTACTCAGACGAGTCCCAATTATACTTGAGGTGATAGAATAGATACCTACACAGTGTGAAGCTATGTTTATGTATGTTGTATGTCATCCATCACATCGGTACGTGTAGTGCAGCGAGTGATCATCGTTCGTTGTCCTAGAAACTACGATAAAGTAATTCGATATCGAGAGAAGAGGCGAGGAGTCGCATCACAATGTGATTGTATGTTGATTGCATCGTCCAGGAACGCGACCGACGACGGCTAACTATATATATTCGTATAGTGGGGATGATTTTTCGTCCCCCCCCTCCCGGCCCCTCTAAATTTGTTAGTTCAGGTGTTATAGAGGCCTAACTAGAAGAAAACTTCGTACAATAATAACGAAATAATAAGGAAACATGTAAAATATTAAAAATAAAATTGCGACATTCTAAGTCCACCCTATTCTAAGCACGCACTTGGCCGGTTTTACAATTTTAAATTTTACTGCTGACAATTATTTTTATATCAATCATTTTAACAGCTAATTCAGGCAGTGACAAATATTGAGTCATAGATTGAAAAATAAAAATCTTTTAACAAAAAGTAGAACCGCTATCGAATACAATAAAAAGTATAAAATAACTGCTATAATGGAATGGGAATAACATTGTGATACGCGATAATGTCAGTGACATGTTGATCGGGATTGCGTTTTTCGGGTTTGCGTTGACGTGCCGACTTACTCAGTGCGATGTGATGACGTGCGTGTCGCGTGCCGTGCGGCCCATTCACGCCGCATCAGTGTGGGCGCCAGCACGGAGTGGGGGGGAGGGGGGAGTGGGGGGAGGGGGAGTAGATGCATTCATGCCGGCCGCACCATCCGCGTTTGTACTTGGCTGCACGCCAACAGGCAGCACGGCACGGCACGGTACGGCTCTATCACCAACACAAGGTACATAAACTATCGCGACCGCGACTCGCGATTGTCGACACTCGCCACATATACTTATAACTCGTACACCCACTACAAAACTCATAATCATCTACTATAATCGTGTTTGCCAATTTCATTACGGTCTACCTTTTTCGACGATAACCAAAAATGCAGATCAGTCTACCCACATTGATTAAGTTAGCGGTAGAAAGATTCTTTAAAAATCATTTAATTTAGAATTATTCCCAAAACGGGTCCAGGAGTTTCCCTAGAGTCCTATCGGCGACGCGACGCAGACGAGCCCCCGCCTCTGAGTACTTAATTACCGCGAGGTAACACTAAATAATTAGGTAAATTATAACGGGCAACGGCTCTGTAAACAAATTAAGGGGTGTAAGGTAAAGTGAGGGCGATTGGAGCAATTAACCGTCGGAGGCTCAAGTGACGCGCGCCAGCATCGGGCGGGCATCGACCCCGCGACACCCCGCGCCCTGCCACCTCACGCCGTGCACCCCGACCCCCCGACACCCACACCCTACACTAGATCGCGACCCCCCCCCCCCCCCCTCGCGTAGTGCAGCCTCGCGCCCGCCTGCGCCGCAAAATATATTTGTCCACGACTGACTTCAACATGCCGCTTTGCACATTTTTAGCAGCGTTTCCTTTTTCAGGCACCATTATCAGACCTTTTTACTTCACCTATTTGCCATTTTATAAACAAAATCCAAGTGTCCAAGTCAACGAGAAAATAAATGTTCATCATGTGACTTTTCACGTTTCATTACAAGCATACTGTAAGCTATTTGATTTTGAAAGAAAGAAAGAAAAAGTTTTTATTTTTTGCGCGCCACACGCATACAGCACAAAAGATTTCGTAGAGATGTGATGAGTGAGACCCGACGTCGCTCATTGAACGGTATTGCTTTCGGTTAAAATGAAATGTGGCTCATGAATGAGCCGCGGGGGGTTCGATATTAATGCGCAAGGGAAGGGTGTTGACGAGAGCAAGCCGGGCCTCGGGAGCTGCGACAGTGGAGGGGGATGGGGGGTGGGGCTAGGGCGGATGTCGGTGACCGCGGCCGTGGCCGATGATGGATGGCGCCAATAACGAGCGCCGCGAGGTCGTTATCGATGTGGTGTGGTATGGTTCATACCACACCGCCGCCGCCGCCGCCGCTACCGCCGCCGCTGACACCCACCACTGACACCACTGACACCGTTGACACCGCTCGACTTGTCACACACACCTCGTCTTCATCTGTAAACATACTATTATATTAAAATAACTTCAACGTCGAACGTGAGAACGAAGTGATTCTGGTCATAATAAACGTTGTTCGCTGATTTTATTCGACACGAGCTTTTGCTGTCTGTCACGCATATTTATTACCGAAGCGAATTTATTTCACATACAGATGACACACAGACTACCCCTTTAGATTTACTACACGGGTGGAGCGTACGTAATTATCTCGAGTAAAGTGTGCTTTTTGCACATCAATCAAATGGCTGGCGTGGTACTTAACGACACAGACGCAACGCAACGCAGGGCATGCGACCGCTTCGTGTTGGCTTCGTCCGACCCGCGCCCCGCTCGATAGACTTGCGATAGACGAGACTGCAAGTCAATGATAGCTATTGACTCGACACGACAAGCGGCGGCGGCGGCGGCGGCGGCGGCGGCGGCGGCGGCGGCGGCTCGCGGGCGCGATATGTATTATCTACGGCGCACTATATAGTTAGTTAACGAGCGCTCGTAAATCCGCCGCGCGCCGCCCCGCTGCTACTAGCTGCTAGATGGAGTGTACCCTGGGGGCGTCGCGCCGCCACTAGTACTATCGAGTTCTCTTTAATGGACACTTTACGACCACTACAGTTGAACTTTACTCGTAACTACGTGTCGAGTGTCAAGTGTGACGTCACTTAGTGCATGTGCGTACTGCGTACTAGTACTGAGTAGTGAACAATTGTTGAGCTTGTTGTTTCATTGTTGCAGGGACGTGTCGAACAACAACATCAGCACGTTGCCGCGCGACGCGCTGCAGCCCGCCGCCGGCCTGCGCGACCTGTGAGTCACGTCATCTCACCTTTCACCCTTGCCTTACCTACAATACCAACCTACCTACTCACTCTACTAACTCTCATTGATCAGTTGTCCGTGAATCCGTGATAGACATGTCATAACCGCCCGCACATAAGTACAGTACCTACATTTCTTACAGTACCCAATACCCACTACAACAATCAAATGTGAACCTAGTAGGTGCAGGTACCAGGTATCTACATTCTACATACATGTACAAGACAATAAACTATAGTTTTAGACACGATAATATGTAGGTATGTAGGTGGGTACATCTCACAAAATCCTGGCTTAGTTTTTTTATTGTATTTAAAAACAAGTAGATCATCTAACTTAATTAATGATAAAACTCGAAAACATTGCAAAAAATCCTTTATAATACCTACATAATATGCTTTTTATATTTCCTTTACCACGAGATATATTATTTAATTGTTTTGTACTCTCCATACATAACATTTGTATAGTGTCTCGTCGTATGCAGCGGGGACCTTTGTTGGGGAATTATTCGAATAGAAGCTTAAAAGGATTTCTTTGAGTTTGAGACAATATTAATTAGTTACGCTCGTTGAGTCCCGCCCGCGCCCGGTACGATGTTTCTGATGGCAGCGAGTGCAGTTTAGTGCGAGTCGGGAGGACGGCGACCGGCGACCGGCGACCGCGACCGCCATCAACAATTAGTGGTCCGTGACATGACGTCACGTGACTCGCAGTTCGCACCACTCACTCGCTCCACTTGAACACACAACACAACCCTCGCAGCCTCGCATCGCAGGAAATGCTCAACAGTTTTAGTAAGCGTCGAGTGTCGATGACACGAGACGGTCACCGGAGAATACTTTATAATATAGTGACTGCTAAGACAGCAAACAAGCATGGTCCCTCTGATAGTAACCAACCAGTTACCGTAGTTTATACACTCTCATTCTGATAAGCCGAGCGGTCGTGGTAGGTAGGAGGCTCCTTTAAACTCGCGAGACCATTTTGGTTCTAATGAGTGAGGATTGACTCCCAGTCGATGGCCAGATGTGCGATGCTAGAGTAGAGTCATGGTACCCGTGGGCTTGAACTCGAATAGTTCCTCAGAATACAATTTGTTGTACAAGGGATCGTCGACAATTCTACTGGTACGCCAGTGAACCGAGTCAAAAGGGCCAAGCGATATTCTGGTACTCCATAAGATTAGAATAACCGGACTTGAGACTTGCGTATTACGAACTATAGGCTGTACATCAATAAATCTATGATAATATATGTCGGGACGTATTGCAGAAAATGAAACAACGTAATACCATCGCTTCGGAACAGTCCCGTATGAGGAGAAGAAGCGACGCAAGAAACTCCTCATGGGCCCGATAAGTTTATTGCAGCAATTTGACAATTAAATAATCACTTCAATTTCACGTACAGACTCACATTAAGGTAGACTTCAGTATCAATTGAAACAACAGTTACATTGACGTCCGTACAGCTCGAGAGCTCGTGATAAAGTGTTTGATCCAACCGTAATGATCTTACTCACATTAACTTGTATCATAAACTATCATTCAGTCATAAGTCATTCGTTCACCGCAAGTGTTGCCACCATTTCAAACGATACCTCTACCATGATAATAAATTGAGCCAATCAAGTCGGACAAACAACCCGACTCTCCGATATATATTACATGCAATAGAATAAATAAATAAATAATCAATCATATAGGTAGGTATAGGAATAGTTAGGTACGCTGTGCTATAGTTGACAGACAGCAGGAGCGAGCGGTGCATTTGGTTCTGTTTCTATTTATACTAGAGATGAAACGGACATCCAGTAACTATCCGGCGGCCTAAATGCTGGATAGTATCCAGCCGAATACAGCATTTAGAAAAAACATATTTATATCAAAATATTCCCATAAAGGCGATTTTTTCTTAATCCTTGTCATTTCTCGTCGTTATCTTTTTAGAATTATAAAAAAAATACGTCATAAAACAAGAGCTCAAATCAAATAAAAACCTAAAACATTATTCAATACTAATATATCAATTGATGAATGAATTGCTTCGCGAAAAGACCCGAATTGGACCGAATCCACCCGTTCGTTCGCGCGCCGCCTACACAAGCGTGTTTCTTGCGATTAGGGTTGCCATCCGTCCGGGTTTCCTGGCAACTTTACTGGCGATGCACCAAACGGCAACGAGGTTGGCCGAATATCCGGTATCCGGCTGTAGGACTGCTATCCGTTTAATCTCTAATTTATATCATCTCTTCGGTATCTCGACGATGAAACGTGCTATAAGTTTATATGGCGTTATGTTCCAGTAGGTAGGTACCTACACAATCATACTCGAACGATTATAGTGCAACTCATATATAATGGTGTTAGGTTTATTTCTGTTTTGTTAAATAAATGAGCGGAAAGTTTCATGATCGCAACGCAGCCCTAATAAAGATGAGGAAGGAGGTATAAACGTGTTGCGGAAGCGATACCTACAAGGTGGCAAGCTGGCAAGTAAGCGCGTGCTGTAGGTACTAGTACTTTATTCTAAGTACCAACCAGTAGCTCGATAGTAAATAGCAAGCCAACAAACCAAACTAATATCACTGATGTTCAGAAATACGCACCCGCAATCTGATCCCAAGCTAAGCTGAGCTTGGACTATGCAGTTAACTGATGTAAGTTAAGTACCGAACTGATGTACCTGTCTACTACCCTTTTTGTTACGAATTAAACTTCAACAGACCTAGACGTCAATACCATGTTGTCAATACGCTGATGTACCATTGTTTTCTAATACGCCTATTCGGGTTGCAATTCATCTGTAGAAAAGTATAGCACATTGTTATAGCACGTCGTATTTCACAAAGTGTCATAGTTACGTCGGATACTGTCGCTGAACGAATCTCTTTTGCGCGTGACCCAAGATAGTTACTGGTAGATGTTCGCTTGTCAGACATTTGTTTGGCAGAACAGAACTGTGCAGTGCAGTGTGCAGTACGGTATTGTATTGTATTGTATGGCAATAATGTATTGTGCAGGAATCTGTCGTCGAACCGGCTGGAGTCGATCTCTAGCGGCGCGCTGAGCGGCGCGGCGGTGGCGCGGCTGTGGCTGGACCGCTGCTCGCTGCGACGTCTGCCCACGCACGCGCTCACCGACCTGCACCATCTACACTTCCTGTGAGTACCTACCTGCCCTGCCTACCCTGCCTGCCCTACCTACCCTGCCTACCCTACCTACCACAAACAAACAAACATGCTCGCGCAATAACATTAGGTTAGTGCACTAATGGCACGTGCATAATTCTTTAGTATTTATTTGCATAGTGTTACCCTAATTACCCTTAGTAGGTACCTCAGAAATCCTTAGTACCCCAAGTAGTCTTAGTACCGTAATTACCATCGGTACTAGCCCAAGTACCAAACCTTAGTACCCCAAGCGTCCCCTGTGCTCCAGTATCCCTAGTACCCTTCCTAAATATAGCTTCCCCCGCGCCACCAGGCCCAGGGGAACCTTACTCCGGCACCAAGTAAGACCCGATAATAACGCTACACAGCAATATGTAGGTAGGTACTTATATTTGTCAAAAACTGTTACATAAATTCAAGAAAGATCCACAAAAACACTTTGCTGAGTTTGTTATCGGAATCTGAACCGGTGGTGTGGTGGTGGAGGCATTATTGTCACTTGTAACGGTCGTAGTATTGTGTGTACTCACATACATGATGAGCCGACTCGTGACCCTGGATGCACCCGGCACGCCCCCCCACCCCCTCCAAACCCCGCATTCCCCGTCGGCACACAAGCTGTGATATTGATAGGTTGTTGATAAATTATTCATGCAGGTGTTTCGCACACATAGTTTTCCCTCAAAATAGCAAATATTGGCACCAACCTCGCCCTCCTTGCCGAGTGCCGAGTGCCGAGTGCCGACCTCTATCCGAGGGCCACTCTCAAATTCAAATGAGAACCTAGAGTACCTACCTTCCTATTTATCGTTTAGATTTACGCAATATCTTGATAACTATTCTAGCTTCTAGCTGTGAAACAATTATTCATGTAAAAATATTACGTATGGTAGGTACGCACTAACGTACATAATAACATTATTCTGGTAAGTTTGTATCTTCAATGTCATAAATAGTAATGTGGCCAAAGGACAGAATTAATAATAATAAATGAAAACTGTCTGATTTCCGGACGGATAGTGTGAAACATACCTATCTGCTCATGGGTATAAGTGGTATAAGCTAATGCTAACGTAAGCTATGTGCGCTTATTATAAATAATGAACTTAAATTAAATAGGTATCCTGCGAATAAAAAAACAAAATCTTGCAACATTTTGCCCGTCGCGTCTAATGAAGGAAATGTATACCTATAGATGTTGTCTCGAGTAATGAATGGTTTGTTCGATAGCCTGATGGTCTGAATGAACGACACGTCACTGGAGAAACATTTACAAAATTATCAAATACCTTTCAGCACAGATATAGAAACTGTTTTGTAATCTGAGCCTTTCAGCTGATCAATATCAAAGGGATGCAACAATGAACTAGCATCTGCTCTCGCTGAAGCTATAATCAAATAAGTTTTCGCTAAAGACTTAATATTCACTCATGCATAATTTGTTGACGATGCCGCGAATGCCGCGAAGTTGTCGCATAGAGGTAAATATATCGTCGCAACTCGCACAGGACGAACTGATAACGAACTTTTCACCATAACTCACTCCGTAGAATAAATCTGTAGCTTTACTTTTACAATAATCATAATAAATAACGTCCATTCCATACATTTAGCGAAGAAATAGCAAACAGAAGATGTATAGCGGTAATTTAGCAAGTCCTCCCCCCGCGTCAGTGCTCAAAGTGATGGTAAACAACCCAACAAGGCGGACTGTGTGTTATTTGCGAGGCGAGCGAGACATTCGATCCCGTCCCGTCCCGTCTGGTCCCGTCCCGTCTCGTCCCGTCCCGTCTCGTCCCGTCCCGTCCCGCACGGTAGATACAATACGCGGCCCGCGGGTCTCCCACCCACCCAGTGCTCCCGCGTGCGTCTCTGTCTCGATGAATATGTACTATTATTTAATCCTCCTTGTCTCCTGACTTCCCTGAGTGCACATTTTTTCAGGATCTTTTACTGACTGGTGTCAAGTGTCAGCTTGTATTATTTTTGCTATTCTCTATAATAATGTTGTCTTGTCTACCCCCAAAACAAAATAGGTAGGTACTTACATAATAAAACATACAACGTATAGTTAGTTATGTTTGATTAGTGATTACACCTTTCACCTTTTTGAATTCAGGTTAAGTTTAATGTCCATCAAAGCCAGGCAGGTGTGATAGATACCGGTATTATTATTTTATGTTTAGCAACGCGTACACAATATTATCGCAAATCTATAGTTGCTTCTCGCTAAGTTTGATGTCTGCGGATGACCTTCGCCATCCGCTCGTCGAGTCGCCTCGGCTTGCGACTGCCGAGGCTGAGCCGCTGAGCCGCTGAGGGCAACCAATATGTCATGTACCCACCTATACCTACCTACCTACCTGCCTAGCCTACCTATTAATGCAAATGCGATACAAGAGCGGAGTGTGCGAACACCGCGCACAGAACTTTCACACGCGCTGTGGAAGTTGGGTATAATGATGTAGTCCAAAGTTTGCGATTTGAATGGTATATATTGAAAGAAATACACAAACATGAAGCGATAGGTTCATATACACAATAGACACAGAGTTAGAAGGATGGAAGATGAGTAGATTTGAAGAGATAGTATAGAAATTTAGACAGAAACACAGTGATAGGTATAACAAGCAACAGTTAGCGAGAAAATATTTAAACAAGCGGCACAGGCTGTGCGTCGGAAGCTCAAATCGCGACTGGCGGTGACCGAGGCACGAATGCTAGCGGAGCGGACGGGCGCGCGACGCGTATGCGCATCTAGCTATATAATATGCGAATACAACACGGCTTGCAAACTAATACTACAGGTATCGCGCGGCTTTGCTTGTGGATTTATGAAATGTTTAAATATCGGTGTTATTAAATTGTTTTGTGTATGTCAGCGTGATGTATGTATGTGTACTGTATGTTTGTGTGTATAAATGTACGTATTTTATAATAAACTAATAAATTAATTAAATACAATAGTAAGTCACCCACATCACTCCTCCCCAGAGACCGTGTCTACGGGCGATAATAGTCCGGAAAGTGAACCTTTCTTCCTGATCTAGTTGTCCGTGTAACGTTTGTAGGTTGTTGGGTTTGTACTGGATTAGGGAGTTGTGGAACAAGGCGATCGTGTCGTGGCAAGTTTGAGTCGTCGGGCAGTATATAGGCTGGTTTTAAGCGGTCTAATGATACTGTGACATCTTTGCTTAGGACACGTATTTTATAAAATTTTCCACTCCTCTTGAGGACTTCGTGTGGACCAGTGTAAGCTGGTTGAAGTGCACCACGTAGCGTTTCTTCTCTTAAGAATACATGGCTACATGTGGCGAGGTCTTTGAACACGAAGACTTTCTTCGTGGAATGGTGCTGGGTAGGCACTGGACGAATATTTTTGACAAACGACTTCATACGGGCTGAGAAGTCAGTGATGTCAGTGGTGTAATTAGGGACATCATGACCAAAGAACTGGCCGGGGAGTCGAAGGGGTTCGCCGTACACTAACTCGGCCGATGAAGCCTGAAGATCTTCTTTTAAAGCGCTTCTGATGCCAAGGAGTACAAGCGGTAATGACTCAGTCCAATTTATGTCAGCATGACAAGTAATTGCTGATTTCAACTGTCTGTGGAAGCGCTCGACCAAGCCATTGCACTGAGGATGATAGGCAGTTGTCCTACGGTGTTTGAAACCGATGGACTTGGACAACTGTTGGAATAGTGCCGATTCGAATTGCCTACCTTGATCGGTAACGATATCAGTAGGACAACCGAATCGTGACACCCAGATGGAGATGAACGCTTTGGCCACCGTTTGCGCTGTGATATCGGTAAGTGGGACAGCTTCAGCCCATCGAGTGAATCGATCGACGGCTGTCAAACAATACCGATAATCACTGGAAGGAGGTAATGGGCCGATCAGGTCTATATGAACATATTTGAAACGCGCTGAAGGTAAGTCAAGCGTACCTAAAGGTGTCGAGACATGTCGAGTTACCTTCGTGCGCTGGCAGGTCAAACATGCCTTAGACCATTCACGGCAGTCCTTACGCAAACGTGGCCAAGCAAAGCGCTGTGCGACAAGCTTGGCGGTTGCGTTGGCACCAGGATGGCTGAGGGAGTGAAGACACCTAAATATTTGCTGTCGTAGGTGTTGGGGAACGAATGGTCTAGGAATCGTTGTACTGACATCGCAGTACAAATCAGCACGACTTCCAGGTATATTAATTTTAACTAATTGAAGGGAAGTTTCACCTTTGAGATAATCTGCAAGCTCTGGATCTGTGGCTTGCGACTTGGCTAACACTTCAAGGTCAACCGGCATCTGCAGTTCATCAATGCGGGAAAGTGTATCAGCGACGACGTTGTCCCTACCCGAGATATGTTGAATGTCAGTTGTGAACTGGGAGATGAGGTCAAGGTGTCTATACTGACGTGGTGAGCAGTTATTTTTCCTTTGATGGAATGCATAACAAAGCGGTTTGTGGTCAGTATAGACAGTGAAATGAGTAGCTTCGATCATGTGGCGAAAGTATTTAATACTCTCGTAGATAGCGAGAAGTTCACGATCGTACGGGGAGTATTTAGTTTGTGACGGGCTAAGCTTTCTGGAGAAGAATGCTAAAGGTTGCCAATGTTCATCCACCAATTGCTGTAGGACTGCACCTATCGCCGTATCGGAGGCGTCAGTGACAAGTCCTAACTTAGCTTTGGAGTCGGGATGTGACAGGAGAGCTGCATCGCAAAGACTTTTTTTGCAATCCTCGAAAGCTTTCAAGGAATCTCCGTCAATGTAGACTGGGTGGGAAGCTTTAACATTTCCGGTCAAAAGGGCATGTAAGGGGGCCTGAATTTTGGCAGCGTTGGGGATGAAGCGCCTATAAAAGTTGACCATACCCAAGAATCGCCGGAGCTCCCTGACTGTCCTAGGAATGGGAAAATTAGAGATAGCTTCTACCTTGCTGTTCAGAGGTTTGGTTCCACTTTCTGAGATCCTGTAACCTAGAAATGTTACTTCTGAAGCACCGAAAACACATTTACTTGTGTTAATTAAAACGCCATAATCCCTCATGCGATTGAAAATTTGATGCAGGTGTTCTTCGTGAAGTTTTTCAGATTTTGAGAAAATTAAAAAATCATCTAAGTATGGATAACAAAAATCTAGGTCGCGAGTCATTTCGTCAACAAATCTCTGAAAAGTCTGTCCCGCGTTCCGTAAACCAAAAGTCATAAAAGGGAATTCAAAAAGTCCGAAAGGTGTTGTGATAGCTGTTTTGCAAATATCCTCTTCTGCAACGGGAATTTGGTTATATGCCTTAACTAAATCTATCGTTGAAAATATTTTACAACCGGACAAATTGTGTGAAAAATCATGTATATGACGAATTGGATATTTGTCGGGAATGGTTCTAGCGTTTAATAACCTATAATCGCCACACGGACGCCAACCGTTATCTTTTTTGGAAACTAGATGTAGGGGCGCTGACCATGGGCTGTCAGATGGACGAGCTGTTCCATTGGCTAACATCATGTCAAACTCTTGCTTAGCCACGCGGAGTTTATCTGGTGCTAATCTTCGAGGAGGACATGATACTGGGGGACCTGGTGTGGTACGAATGTGGTGTGTAGTGTGGTGCTTTACGATACCTGGAGTACCAGCCGGTCGTGCAATTTCCGGATATTGGTCTAAGATTCGCTTGTACATACCGTGATCACCAACAGTCGCGACTTTCACACTAGAAACTAAGCAATCGGATTTAGCTACAGCAGCTATGGCAGTTATATTAGTTGTGCCATCGACGAGCCTTTGGTTGCTAACATCAACAATTAATTTGTAATGTGATAGAAAATCTACACCGATTATAGCCTTCGTGACGTTTGCTACGATAAAGCGCCAAGGAAAGTCACGGCGTAAGCCTAAATTTAAATTTATATCTATAAATCCGTAGGTGTCGATGGCAGAACCGTTAGCCGCACTAAGTTGGTATGACGTTTTATTACGACACTCGCGAAGCGCACTTTTTGGATACACGCAAACGTCACTCCCAGTATCCACTAAAAACTGTGTATTTGATCTGCGATCGGTAACGAAGAGACGACCCGAAGAACTCTGGCAATCATTGGCCGCCATCACTAATTGCCCTGAGCGTTTCCCGCCTTATAGTCACAAGGCTTTACGCATCTCTTGGCTTGTGTACTAAATTTGCTATGGTACCAACAGACTGGAAATCGGCGGTAGCTCGAGTCTGATCTACGGGACAGCGATCGATTGCGGGGACGTTCTCCTGCTCTTCTTTCCCGTGATCGCGATCTCTGGTTCATCTGGGCGGTGAGGACGTTGACCTGCTTAGTCAGCTCGGAGACCTGTTTCGTCAACTCGTCGATTGGTGATGATGACGTTGCTGCAGCTGCGACCTGTTGTACTGGCACGATGTCATTGATCCGGTCGGCGAGTTCTGACAGTGCACTCAACGAAAGCGTAGGCTGAGACGCGACGATCGGTTGCATTCCGGCAGGTAGCCGGCTGGTCCAGATGGTCTTCAGGAAGTCTTCTGGTACATCGGGTCCAGCCAGATGTTGCAGGTGGCGAAGGAATTGCGAGGGTTTACGGCCGCCAAGCTCCTCATGCATCAAGAGCTGTTTGACTTTGTTCTCGCGTGAGACTGACAATCTTTTTATGAGTTCACTCTTTAATCGATCATAATCTGGCTGGCCGATAAGAATATCTTCGATTTCTGAGGCGTATTCTTTATCTAGATTTCCCACTATGTGGTAATATTTGGTTTTGTTGTCGGTAATATTGGACAACATGAATTGTCCTTCGACCTGTGCGAACCAAAGTGCTGGTTTATCTGGCCAAAACTTTTGAATCCGCAAATGTATGTGCGGTGCGCACGTGGTGGTTGGTTTAGTAACCGGGTCCGCCATCTTGATGTGTTGTCGCGAACGTGACCGGGTGGTCACATTTTCTTGCGATGCTGCTGAGTCACTGTTGTCGCTCATCTTCTTCGGCGTATACTTGAGGGTCACCAGTTGTGGAAGTTGGGTATAATGATGTAGTCCAAAGTTTGCGATTTGAATGGTATATATTGAAAGAAATACACAAACATGAAGCGATAGGTTCATATACACAATAGACACAGAGTTAGAAGGATGGAAGATGAGTAGATTTGAAGAGATAGTATAGAAATTTAGACAGAAACACAGTGATAGGTATAACAAGCAACAGTTAGCGAGAAAATATTTAAACAAGCGGCACAGGCTGTGCGTCGGAAGCTCAAATCGCGACTGGCGGTGACCGAGGCACGAATGCTAGCGGAGCGGACGGGCGCGCGACGCGTATGCGCATCTAGCTATATAATATGCGAATACAACACGGCTTGCAAACTAATACTACAGGTATCGCGCGGCTTTGCTTGTGGATTTATGAAATGTTTAAATATCGGTGTTATTAAATTGTTTTGTGTATGTCAGCGTGATGTATGTATGTGTACTGTATGTTTGTGTGTATAAATGTACGTATTTTATAATAAACTAATAAATTAATTAAATACAATAGTAAGTCACCCACACGCGCCAATAATTTCGCAAGTCGTTTGATGCAGCCACACTCGTTAATCCTGCTCGAGGTTGTAGTCGGAGGAAGCCATTTATCATTTTTATTTTCGCCGAAAGAAATTTGCAGTACCTAACTCGGTCCTTTCCCACCTGTAATCTGTATAAACATGCTACATAATATCTGTGTAACTGTGGGTTCGAGCCTGCAAGTTTATGGAACTATTAAGCTTTTATCGTTTCCACGTAGCGGACGTAAAGCGAGGAACAGATGGAACCAGAGCTCGTGACGACGGGAGCTATTATCACATCACACGCTGCACAGTTGAGTGCCTACCTACTGTAGAGTGTAGGCACACCGCGATATTGTCGACACAGCGCACGTAGTAGGTGCTCGGCCTCGCCTCTCTACTTACTACCTACCTACATGTACACGTACATACATACTTCATTTATTATATTATCAGTCAACGCAAAAAATCGGCAATCTACGACGAAATCAATCGAGCTAATATAAGTATCTCGGCGAGCAAGGAGCAGGATCTTCCACTCGATAGTACCTAATGAATTGGCCGTTCGGAAGATTGGCAATTGATTGTAAGCGATCGCGATGGAACCAGAGAAAGTGATTGACCATTATCGAAGTTTGCAGTAACTTTGATTACGCAACTTATTGATCAGCCATTCAATGGGGCTATGTAAGTGGTCGACTGAACTCTGTTCCACTGCGCTGTACGCCTCCGGCTAATTACACAAGCTCGACGGATAATAACGAATTAACTACAGTCTACACTAATGTTTTAAAATTTTAAACACTTAATAAACACTAGAATAGGAAATAATCACAATTCGAATTTATCTTTTACAACTGTGTGTTCACTATCATCCTTTTGTGATTAACCTAGGTAGATACATACGAAAGGAGAACTATTTGAACAATCGACGACCCTCCTGTCCCTTGAGATTCAACCCTAAACGCCGAAAATACGTTGGACCCCTTAGAGCAGCGTACTTGCGGCGCCTGAGGCGATCTTGTTTCATAGCACCAGCGCCGGCGACTACAGACGTATCTGGAAGGTGTCGATGCAAAATTACGTCTCACACCAGGGTCCTACCCATCATAAAGGGCACCAATAACAAACCATCCGGTCTCTTGAAATCGTCACGTACCAGCCGAACCTTTAGGTTCTAAAACAGCTGGCACGTCAGCAGTGATAAGGGCACGGCGGATCCAATCATCGAATGACGTATGTCTTCAAAGCCTCCCGGCACCTCTACTACAAGATGGTGACCCAACTCGGGTAAATATAATATACGATCCAGATGAGTACTCTGAAGACACGCAAAGTATGTTCGGCAAAAATGGTTATTCCAAGAGTGTAGAAGTTCTAAACAGAGTTCTATTCCCGCGGTTGACCAACTCATCTCATTAGTTACATCAATTGGCACTGATGCACTATCTAAAGCTGAGGCAGTAGTATCTACTAGGAGCTCCTATTGTTTTGAAATCTGTGTAGGAGCTAGTTAGAGTGAGTAATCTCTTGCGCTAAACCACCTGTTATTATTATTTGTAAAATTCCCACAGAAGAATTTTCCAAAGAACGCCGATTTGCTTGTAAACTAATCGAGACCGGCGGGCTCGGAGTATCTTCCTTCAATACATTAGCCAGCTCGCTGCCAGTAGCGCCCGCCTCGAGAAACATTTCTGCTCCTATAATACTTTTATTATTTCTTTAGGTCGGCTGAGGATAACTACATCTCGGAGCTGGATGGCGGCGCGGGCGCGGGTGCCTCGTCGTCCTGGGGTGCGCGCGCGCTGCGGACACTGCGGCTCGCGCGCAACCTGCTGCGCGACGTGCCCACGCACGCGCTCGCGCCGCTGCGCCATCTACAGACACTGTACGTACACTACACTACACTACACTACACTACATCGTCGTCGCGGGGTGCGGACACTGCGGCTCGCGCGCAACCTGCTGCGCGACGTGCCCACGCACGCGCTCGCGCCGCTGCGCCATCTACAGACACTGTACGTACACTACACTACACTACACTACACTACACTACACTACACTACACTACACTACATCGTCGTCGCGGGGTGCGGACACTGCGGCTCGCGCGCAACCTGCTGCGCGACGTGCCCACGCACGCGCTCGCGCCGCTGCGCCATCTACAGACACTGTACGTACACTACACTACACTACACTACACTACATCGTCGTCGCGGGGTGCGGACACTGCGGCTCGCGCGCAACCTGCTGCGCGACGTGCCCACGCACGCGCTCGCGCCGCTGCGCCATCTACAGACACTGTACGTACACTACACTACACTACACTACACTACATCGTCGTCGCGGGGTGCGGACACTGCGGCTCGCGCGCAACCTGCTGCGCGACGTGCCCACGCACGCGCTCGCGCCGCTGCGCCATCTACAGACACTGTACGTACACTACACTACACTACACTACACTACACTACACTACACTACACTACACTACACTACACTACACTACACTACACTACACTACACTACACTACACTACACTACACTACACTACACTACACTACACTACATCGTCGTCGCGGGGTGCGGACACTGCGGCTCGCGCGCAACCTGCTGCGCGACGTGCCCACGCACGCGCTCGCGCCGCTGCGCCATCTACAGACACTGTACGTACACTACACTACACTACACTACACTACACTACACTACATCGTCGTCGCGGGGTGCGGACACTGCGGCTCGCGCGCAACCTGCTGCGCGACGTGCCCACGCACGCGCTCGCGCCGCTGCGCCATCTACAGACACTGTACGTACACTACACTACACTACACTACACTACACTACACTACATCGTCGTCGCGGGGTGCGGACACTGCGGCTCGCGCGCAACCTGCTGCGCGACGTGCCCACGCACGCGCTCGCGCCGCTGCGCCATCTACAGACACTGTACGTACACTACACTACACTACACTACACTACACTACATCGTCGTCGCGGGGTGCGGACACTGCGGCTCGCGCGCAACCTGCTGCGCGACGTGCCCACGCACGCGCTCGCGCCGCTGCGCCATCTACAGACACTGTACGTACACTACACTACACTACACTACACTACACTACACTACACTACACTACACTACACTACACTACACTACACTACACTACACTACACTACACTACACTACACTACACTACATCGTCGTCGCGGGGTGCGGACACTGCGGCTCGCGCGCAACCTGCTGCGCGACGTGCCCACGCACGCGCTCGCGCCGCTGCGCCATCTACAGACACTGTACGTACACTACACTACACTACACTACACTACACTACACTACATCGTCGTCGCGGGGTGCGGACACTGCGGCTCGCGCGCAACCTGCTGCGCGACGTGCCCACGCACGCGCTCGCGCCGCTGCGCCATCTACAGACACTGTACGTACACTACACTACACTACACTACACTACACTACACTACATCGTCGTCGCGGGGTGCGGACACTGCGGCTCGCGCGCAACCTGCTGCGCGACGTGCCCACGCACGCGCTCGCGCCGCTGCGCCATCTACAGACACTGTACGTACACTACACTACACTACACTACACTACACTACACTACATCGTCGTCGCGGGGTGCGGACACTGCGGCTCGCGCGCAACCTGCTGCGCGACGTGCCCACGCACGCGCTCGCGCCGCTGCGCCATCTACAGACACTGTACGTACACTACACTACACTACACTACACTACACTACATCGTCGTCGCGGGGTGCGGACACTGCGGCTCGCGCGCAACCTGCTGCGCGACGTGCCCACGCACGCGCTCGCGCCGCTGCGCCATCTACAGACACTGTACGTACACTACACTACACTACACTACACTACACTACACTACACTACACTACATCGTCGTCGCGGGGTGCGGACACTGCGGCTCGCGCGCAACCTGCTGCGCGACGTGCCCACGCACGCGCTCGCGCCGCTGCGCCATCTACAGACACTGTACGTACACTACACTACACTACACTACACTACATCGTCGTCGCGGGGTGCGGACACTGCGGCTCGCGCGCAACCTGCTGCGCGACGTGCCCACGCACGCGCTCGCGCCGCTGCGCCATCTACAGACACTGTACGTACACTACACTACACTACACTACATCGTCGTCGCGGGGTGCGGACACTGCGGCTCGCGCGCAACCTGCTGCGCGACGTGCCCACGCACGCGCTCGCGCCGCTGCGCCATCTACAGACACTGTACGTACACTACACTACACTACACTACACTACATCGTCGTCGCGGGGTGCGGACACTGCGGCTCGCGCGCAACCTGCTGCGCGACGTGCCCACGCACGCGCTCGCGCCGCTGCGCCATCTACAGACACAGTACGTACACTACACTACACTACACTACACTACATCGTCGTCGCGGGGTGCGGACACTGCGGCTCGCGCGCAACCTGCTGCGCGACGTGCCCACGCACGCGCTCGCGCCGCTGCGCCATCTACAGACACAGTACGTACACTACACTACACTACACTACACTACATCGTCGTCGCGGGGTGCGGACACTGCGGCTCGCGCGCAACCTGCTGCGCGACGTGCCCACGCACGCGCTCGCGCCGCTGCGCCATCTACAGACACTGTACGTACACTACACACACTACACTCTGTGATAATATTCAGAAAACTTAAACTCACATTCGTATTTTAATAACCCCTATTATGCAACAGTATCATTAACTACTACTATTATCCCCTAAATTGGAAATGCTCTAAATAGGTATCTCTATCGCATTCGCGGCCACACTCATGTACTGTATGCTACTGCACATAAGTAGGTAAGTATAAAAACACTCGTGTGATATTATTAAAAACCTCGCCTACTACGGCTCGGTCCTTAAACTCACACTCGTTTTTATTAACATCTAATATGCTACAGTATCATACATAAGCTACTATTTATCAAACTGTAGTAATACAATGGGTAATCCTGGTTTGGCTGGGTGCGTATGTATCTTTAACGACTAGTTCCGGCTCGACGACGTCGAACTCATCGTAAATTCAGGCAACATTATTATCTTTGAAGCGGTGAGGTGAGAGTCGCAACCGCAAAAGTAACTGCAGATAAAAACGTCCAGAGTGGTGGTTTACGAGATCTGGGTTTTACCGCCGCCGCCGACTATATATCTCTTTTATATGATGTTATAATTCTATGTGACACAGTCAGTTACCTGAGCTTTGTGTATTTATAGCGAAGCGTTTAAATTGGTTTTATTTAGCAGTGTCAGCGGCCAGCGAATATGTGTGTCGGCCGGGTGCGGGGCGCGAGGGGGGGAGGGGGCGAAGGGGGGCGGTGGGAGAGTGTAACGTCCCTTTTGCAAGTAGGCTGTGTCGCAACCGGTGGCGGCCACACGCGTGTATGTGGCACGTGGCAACACATTTAACATGTATTCATAACTAGCTATTCCCGCGGTGCCACTGTGAGAGAGTTGCATTGCGACTTTTGCGACACCATTCCACACCGCACCGCACCGCACCACATCACACCACATCACACCACACCACACCACACCACACCACTTCATAGGAACGGGAACGCGTATAACGCGCGTTAATTTGCTGCGCCAACATAGATGACTATTTGAGTAGCGTATGCGCCAGTGTTTGATGCGGTTATCGCCTATCATAAATAAATTAAACGTCATTCATTACGTGTACAGACACCATGTTACCGACACTTACACTCTGCCCTGATTTACTTTCCACTTACTTGCCTAATTATTTTATTTAACTCCCAATCCCAACTCGCTTTCGGTTACCTACCAATGAATCGTTATCTAACGATTGTGTGAATGCGTGATTATACAGAGTGCCGTGGAATGAACCCTCGGGCTGGTTTTCACGTCCACTACAGTACCAGCTCAGCGCATTGCATTATGTATACTGTGAGATGACCATTTCATTGTAATGTCCATCAAAAATACATACCTATACCCGATGAGGTCGGTGTTACAATTTCGATCCATTTATAGTATGTAGGTACCTATATTTTTTGCGTATGATTGGAATCTTATTTCGGTGTTGGAGCCACATCGAGCACCTGCGTGGGTGACGTCATAACTAGGCAACTACCGGCAACATGCGGTAGAGTTGTAGATGTAGGTGTTGTGGGTATGTATATGTATGTATGTGTGTGTGCAGGAACCTGGGGGGCAACCTGATCAGCTCGCTGAGCGACGCGTCGCTGCCGCCGCTGCCCGCGCTGCACACGCTGTGAGTTACATTGCCTGCATTACTGTTCAAACATTATATTTAAGGTGGACATCGAATAAAACGATGGTACCTACCTATAGGTATCTACCTACTGTAAAAAAAAGCAAGTTGCAACATAATTTGTGTACTTACCTACCTACCTTTAAGCGGATGGCCCGCATTTTGAAAGAAATCACAACAATTAATTGTTGCGTTTCAATTTATTTGGTACGTATGTACTACGTCAATTACATGCGTGTCTGAGACGTAATTTTGAGATTAGCGAAAGAAGCGTTGCATTCAAAAAATTATAAGATATAGGCACTAGGGCATGGTTTTACCCGTTTAGGTATTTGCCTCTGCGTGTTGAATCCATTTTTTTAAGAATATATCGTACCTAGTTGTAAGGGAAAACTGTAATGGAGTGAAGTTTTCAAATACGGAGGTACCAATTTCAGTCGTCTGGTTTTTATAGTATAAGCTCAGCTTACAGTGGTCGGTCGCTGCTGGGATCAGCTGGCCGCGCGCCGCGGGTGAACAGAATATCCCGGGAATTTTGTTATTATTGTGTGTCCTCTGTTCGCAGAGGGAGTAGGTAGGTACCTACGTGTGGTCACAGGGTGGAAATCTGATTTAACTAAAACCGTTTACTTATCTATTTATACTAATAATAAAGCTGAAGAGTTTGTTTGAACGCACTAGTCCCTGGAAGCTACATTATGCCCAAAGGTTACTTATAGGCTTATAGGCTACTTTCTATCCCGGAAACGCGAGTGAGGCCGCGGGGGACAGCTAGTATACAAAATGCATAGGTATATATTGTACAGACAGAGACAGCTTATCCCCAATACAGTCACTAAGAAATAAAATAATAAATATAAATGAAACGAGGTTTCAAAACACCAAAGAAACGTAAGTATTTCGACGCTGCGCTGTGTCTCCCTCGCGTGTGATTTATATTTCGTTCCATATGCGATGACTGTCTGTAACTACCTACCTAACTAAGTATAGAACAGAAACACGGACTGGTGAGAATAGTGGCAGACATCTGCGGTACGACGCGACGCGACGTAAGTAGGTAGGTACCTACCTTCGCAATACTTAGCCTATAATCTTCGGGGATAATGTAGCTTCCTATTAGTGAAAGATTTTTTCGAATCGGACTAGCAATTCCGGAGATTAGCGCGTTCAAACAAACTCTTCAGCTTTATTATTACCTAGTATAGATTCTATGAAAATGTCAACAGTCTACCTATTATTACGGTTCATGAGATATAGCAGTTGTTAAGGTACACACGGACGGACGGACAGCGGAGTCTTAGTAATAGGATTCCGTCGAACCCTTTAGGACGGAACCAAAAAAAAAACATTTCAAATAATTCATTCTAATTATAAATGAGGTCGTTAGTGAAGTATGCAGGCAGTTATGCATATTGGGTATCGAAGGTAAACCAGTCTGTCTGTATGTTGTACTCGTTCATTGACGAGTCACGAGAGCACGCCCTCGGCCCTCTCCCCTCCCCACACTCGCCAAGTCGCCACACGGTCACACGGTGCACTCCGGGCGTCTCCGGGGGATTAGTACATCATTATGTTTCACTCTATCACATTTCTGACACGAATTTATTCTGTCTGAGGCGGGACCAAACAGCACCGTGGCAATCGTGGCAAGGGTGGCTAGGGGGGCTAGCTCATGCCTTCACTTCCTTCCGCTTCCATGTATGCTCTCCGCGAAAGACTCCGTCTCTTACTAAACTGACATAATATCATCTTCACCTACTACTTAGCAAACACATTAATGTCTTCCTAGATAACCTATCAAAGTACATACAAAAGTTTAATACGTGGGAAAAACACAGATTGTTTTTTCGCGAAATGAGGCTGTTTTCTCCGTGATCTATTTGAGCTCTAATACCGAGCTCACTGGTAAAGCTAGATAAATCATTTGCCAATATAGGTACCGTACAACGAAGCGTCCCCTCCCGCCCGTCGTCCTCCGCTCCCCGCCCCCCGCCCGGCATTAAGTCGATTAGAAGGGCTCACCGCTATCTCGCCTCGCCAGCTCGCCACCACAGTCGCCACTGTTGGCACCGCACTAGATCGTTGAACTCTCCTAATATCGCATGTATTTTGCAAATCACAAACAACGCACGCGACTCTGTAAGTAAGTAGGTACGCGCGATCGGCCGCCCATATGGTTGGTACCTACGTATAGTACGGGAGCGCAACGCAACCTAGTAAACCCTACCTCATAGAGGTATAACATGGGGCTGGTTATAATGACGAGGGGCTTGCAGTTTGCAACTGAGTCGCTGCCCAATGTCTGATGTAACACGCACAACACAAAAGTCAAATGTTATGATTATATGACTGTATTTGCCATGTATGGTGTGCAAATTGGTAGACCTGACACTTGGAACACAGTAAAGTGTCAGAATTATTCATATATTACTACTACATATTACATATAATAATTTATTACTTTTTAATTATATCTAAATAAGTAAGACATCCATCCGACCTCCCCGGTCGGATGGATGTCTTACTTATTTAGAAGGAGTCGATAACAAGGGAGGGATAGGATTAATAAGGGCCAGACAATCCGGCGTGAGTGATGGCGGGCTGTTGAATTGCGAAGAGTTGAGCTAGTGTGCGGGCGCGGGTTCGCCTCCGGCTCCGACCGAGGCCACACCGCGCCTCCTCGCACGTCTAGTAGCCGCTGGCAGCGCGAGCGAGGTTTGCTTAATTAATAGCACACATTAAGTGGATCGTGAACGTCACGACCGCGCGACGGCGCCGTCGTAATATCTCCAAACACGGACCGCGCGATTAAACACTGCCACGAAAACGTCAAGCCTTCTCCGCTCTATATGTAATGTTGAGATGAATAAACTAAACTACACTAAAACTAAACATCCGCCGGACATATGAAAACTTTTTGGTCAAGCTTAAACGGAGACTCTTCGCACTCGGTCGTTTAATAAAATAGTTTGGGGTAATAGAAGCAATTTTTTTTAATTTTCCGCACTAGCCGCTGCCGCACCTGCAACTAGCGTACATGTCGCTGGTAAGTGAGATGGCGCAAGTGTACACCTGTGCATCCCACACCCGCGACTTACAGACACTCCATGGGATCAAGGACCGTCTCGCCACGCGTAATATCGACTAGTGGACTGGACTTTTCCAATACGGAAAGAACGTCGCGAAAATAAGAGCCCTACAAATACCTAATTTCATTGAGAGCCGAGTAACGAGAGATTCGGCCGACGCTTAGAAAGCACGGCGGCCAAGTTTACCGACGAGATCACCACAGCGGCAGCGATGAGAATGATTGAGCCTGGAACCGATATGAAGTTCTAAGTAATCTTAGTGCGAAGTAACGATTAACTTAACAATGAAATAAATTAAGTAGGTACCTAATACCTATACATCAAAATAGAGAATTGCGAAGGACGAACGGTGTATAAAGTAGGTACCTACTGGCGAGCCGAGACGCGTGACCGAGCAGAAGGCTGATTACGCACAAAACTAGGTGTCTGAAAATGGTAATAATTATTGTGAAAGGACAATAAAGTCCTGCGAGAAAACATCGTCATCGGCGCCGGACGGGCGCGATGTGTGCGCTGTACATTATTCACAGTGAATGGGTGGGACTAGAGACCTAGCAAATAGACTTACATAGATCCCAAACGGCACAACCACGAGAGATGCTGACGTAGACAAATGTTTCCTTCCACGCTTTTTATGATCGATGTATCGAAGGTCCTCTTTGGTCGCGAACTGTACTGAGGTGTGCGATGGTCTTGCTGCACCGGGCGGGCGCAGGGTACAGGGTACAGGATGCGGGGTGCAGGGTGCAGTTAGCGTGGCCAGCCCTCCCGCGCCATACGCACCGACCGACCGACTGGATGAGATACTGGAACGTTTATTAAAGTCAGCCAGCAAAGTACACATTAAAACGATAATTTGAAGGCCATAAATTAAGTCCAAACTAAATTGCGTTTGCAACATAAAAAAGACTTAACGTAACCACAATCAACAACCGTGATGCAGGTTACATTTTTAAACCGGGATTTGGGTGATATGATGATGTCTTGAAATGGAAGTTGGTTTTGAAAAGAATGAAATCGATTCTAGCCCAATCTAGCTCTCATCATAATTATATCAGAGTTCATAACACATACTTATTGAGCGCTAGAAGATTGATAACATTGGTAATATTGCAGCATCGCCCCGTTGATTCAGAACACCCGAGCGATGTTGATAGTTGGAATTGGAACGGATTGTGATGCTGCATGCAGTTCAACTAATAAAGCGCCGGTTTGTACACATTGGCATTACTTTTCTGATTTATAGTCCTCGGCGAGCAGAGCACATCATTATAATACGAGTATCTTGTTCGTCCGTTCGTACTTCACGATCATTACGAGATCGGCGAGCCAGATTCTCGGCCGCGTAATATATAGCCGTCATTCCTCGTACTCATGTTTATGTAACTCTCGCTGTCCGCTCATAATAACGATGCTGTCATATAAAGTATTCAGTGTATAGATCGGGACATGTATAAAATATATCGATGGCGACGATTCAACGTGCGCCCGTATGGGATCAGCGGCTTTGCTTGGAAGCTGCACTGCTTGCTTGGCGCTCATACTACAATATGTCGTTCCGGAGGGCGCGATGAAACACCAGACCTCACGCTTTGAAAAGCGACGGGCGGGAGCGGGCGGGAGCGGGCGAGAGCGGGCAAGACAAACAGGCTACATCAACACCGTCCCCTTCCCTCCCTCGGCTAACTGTCCGTCCACTGAATAACAATGATGACATTGAAATCTAAATATTCGTAATCAATCGTTTACGTTAAGTAACGATCTCAATATTCAGGGGCGGCGGGTTTTCCCTCTCATCGAGGCTTCGGTTCGAATCACGTTTGAATAATCTTTTCATTGTAGGATGTAGAGGCTAGTAAATTATGCGTGCGGCGTGTCGGGGCCGTCGGTGGGGGGAAGGGGTCGAGGACGCCCCTGGATTGTTTACTCACTGGCAGACTTTATTTCTGCGTTTCATTTATTGCCTACAAATTACCATAATGCGATATTCGTTCCCCAAATGGGCATCGTTCCCGGCTTTATAGCGTAACTTCGCATCGCCCGTCGTTGCGAACCTAATTTACGAGCGGTGCTCATTGACGCGACATAATGTGATGGTTTGACAGCCGATTGGCTGTATACCGAGCTACGAATCGCTCACGGAATTACACAAATCAAATAAATGATACGTGTGTGTGCGGGTGTTGCAGGGTGCTCAAGCGGAACCGCATCACGCACATCGAGGAGCGAGCCTTCGCCAACACGCCCGCGCTCCGAGTGCTGTAAGTATCTACGCACACCACCTACCTCCTCGCACTCCACCAACTCCTGGCCACAGATATCTGTGCTCCTTATGCCCTATTCCCTACTCACTTAAAGCGGAATAGGACGGTAATTTCAACAAACTTAGCTGGTGTTACCGCAGTGTCTCAAGTCGAAAGTCTTCGACCAGTGTGTGTTGCCAGTGATGACTTATGGTGCAGAGACGTGGTAGCTTACGATGGGCCTCATAAGAAGGCTCAAGGTCACCCAAAGAGCAATGGAGAGGGCTATGCTCGGAGTTTCCCTGCGAGATCGAATCAGAAATGATGAGATCCGCAGGCGAACCAAAGTAATCGACATAGCCCGAAGAATTGCCAAACTTAAGTGGCAGTGGGCGGGGCACATCACTCGAAGAACCGACGGCCGCTGGGGCAGAAGAGTTCTCGAGTGGCGAACACGAACCGGAAGACGCAGCGTGGGCAGACTCCCTACAAGGTGGACCGATGATCTTGTGAGGGTCGCGGGAAACCGCTGGATGCGGGTAGCGCAAGACCGGCCATTGTGGAGATCCTTGGGGGAGGCCTTTGTCCAGCAGTGGACGCCTTTCGGCTGACATGATGATGGTGAGCTGGTGTTATTGTTTTACCGTGGTCAGTGACTAGAAGACTCGGCTTGGCGACAGTTAATACAAAGTTACGGACGATAATTTCCTTCACCAAAAGCTCAAGCTCAATGCTCAACTCGCGTCCTGACGAAGGTCTTCATTCGAGAACACTACCATCGCACATAAAAAGTGATTATTCTGTTATCAGAGCCACAGAAACTTATCGACGCTGCTATTAGCGAGGAGGTCAAGTTAAGTGACACCCTCGGTGTCGATGAGTACAGGACACGCGAACAAATATTCAAGGCGCAGACATTTTCTAGTACAATTTGTAATTAGTTACATAGAATAGGTAGCTCAACCTTTTATGTCCGTTGAATATAAACTAGGATCTATTGATCCAAAATTATAACGAAGTGAATGTTGGCAGGCGGCTAGAGGAGAACCTGCTGTCGGAGCTGCCACCGGCGGTGCAGCTGCTGCCGCTGCTCGAGGACCTGTGAGTTAGCCATTTAACACCCTATCTTTGTGGGCCTTACAAAAGGAAAACGTTGCCACCCCGTTGTTTTTTTTGTAATCTGAGGTAGCCACGATAACATTTTAAGTAACTAATTTGAAAAGGTTTTCAATGTGGTCCTGCCGGTGGATGGATGACTTTAGAATCGTGTGTATGTCAGGTCGGTGGCGAGCAACCGCGTGGAGGTGGTGCAGAGCGGCGTGCTGCAGGCGTGCCGCCGCCTCGCGCGCCTCGAGCTGCGCGCCAACCCGCTCTCCCGCCTGCACCCGGACGCGCTCACGCACCTGCCGCACCTCAACACACTGTGAGTGCACCACCCTCCCTCCACCCCTACACTACTACACTACACTACACTGCAGGCGTGCCGCCGCCTCGCGCGCCTCGAGCTGCGCGCCAACCCGCTCTCCCGCCTGCACCCGGACGCGCTCACGCACCTGCCGCACCTCAACACACTGTGAGTGCACCACCCTCCCTCCACCCCTACACTACTACACTACACTACACTGCAGGCGTGCCGCCGCCTCGCGCGCCTCGAGCTGCGCGCCAACCCGCTCTCCCGCCTGCACCCGGACGCGCTCACGCACCTGCCGCACCTCAACACACTGTGAGTGCACCACCCTCCCAAGTCCCACCACCCTTACACTACACTAAACCCACAAACACACCACACCACCTCCCACCACATTACACCACACCACACCCCACCACATTACACCACACCACACCCTACCACACCACACCACACCACACTACATTACACCACATCACACCAATGCAGGCGTGAGAAAATGTAAATATGACGTTATGTATGACTATGACAATGAACAGTATCAGTTTGATTGGGGCTACTAAATGATTGTCTACCAGCTACCAAGCGAGGACAAATAAAGGACATGGAGTCTGAGATCGATCGAATTTGATAATGCCATATGTGTATTACCAAAAAACAAGATATTTTGTAACGCATATATGTAATGTAAAGAAATAATGTATAACTTGCTTGAAACCCAAAAACGTCCCTGACTAGCAGTTGGTGTTTAAACAACGTGATATTTTTGAACCGCATCTGAACGGAAAGTACTCTAAATACTGGAGATAGGTAGAAAATTTTACTCAAAGGAAACATTCCTTCGGTTTTAAAAAGCCCAGTTTTAGAAAATTCAACCCAATATTCGCTAGGGGTCGTTGGTGAAACCGTGGGGCGGAAACCTAGTTTTTTATAAAATAAATCGAATTAACCTAAAATTTTCTTAGATAATTCAGCATTGTTAAAGTCGTCGTTTCGTAGTTTGTTCAACTGAAAGTATCGCGGTAACCAAAAAAAAAATTTCTTTCTTTATCGGCCGCCGCCATCACTCATAAATAAAATAAACTCGTACCTATAATAAAAAGTTAATTAATTTATGCAGTCGGAGGCCACGGGCGAGGGCGCTTTGCAATAATTAAGCCACATTTAGCATACCTAATGAATAGGTATTTTGATAACCAAATTTTGCTGATAACGAATTCTCCGAGAATAAATTAAGGAAAGCAAGCACCTAGTACACATTAATTCCATTTTCTGATTTTACTCAATTCATTCAGTCTAAAGTTTAAAGCACTTTATGTAATAAGTTGAACCAAACAAATAAAATTGAATAGTTATCTAAACTTAGTTGTGATAGTGACAACGAACTAATGGCGTTCACCCGAAGCACGAGACGAGGTCAGCTCGGTCGCAGTCCGCTTGCTGAAACTGCAGGCGATACGGGCGGGCATCGTGTCCTGTACTGTACATAGGTAGTCGTATAAAGTAGCTTGTAAATGCATGCACCCATGTAAGTAGTGTTGTGTTGTGTCACCGACCTACATCCCTCCCTCCCCTCCCCCTCCCCCCACCCCCCTCCCCCCTCGCCCCTCGCACGCGTGGTGTCCGCACCGCACGTCATCACTGCACCCGCGCGCGGGCCGCGACCTCGTCGCGTTGCGCGGACTTGACATTATACAAGTTGCAGAGCAATCCGCCCGCCATGCGCCATGCCATCGGCATCGCCACCGGTGACTCATTCATCGCATCGATGCTGGCTGGCACACGCACACACACGCACACAAGGTGCACTGCACTACCTACATTGGCTGCACATATTACATAACTTAGCGCGCCAATTCGGTATTCCAACGAGATAATGATACCTACTCCACAATAAATGTTACCTACTCTCTGAATTCTCTCTGAAAATAAACTTATACATTACTTTGTTTTTGTCGGAAGTTCACCGGTTTGTGAAAATAAAGCTTGACAAAAATAAAGTGAATACGTGGGAGGATCCGGATCCTTGTGACGTCACACGTCCGTCCGGTGCCCTCGGAACTGGTTCCCGACGATATATTACTATGCATGACATCGGAAATTATTCATTCGCGACATCGGAACCAGATCCGGTGGATAAAGTTGGCGAACTCCGGACATACTGACATAATGTACTTACGTCACCGCCGCGCCGCGTCCGCGTGGCCTTCCCACCACCACTAACGGTAACGTGGTAGGTAGGTACATACCGTAGACCGATATAAGTCATTTAAGGGATGGAAGTAGTCACCCATATGAACAACTTTTTATCACGAAAAAAAATTAACCTACGGTTTATGTTTTGTATGAAAAGTATCCCTGTAGGTCTAACATCTAAATATTACTTACCTGTTATACATATAGGTACCTATCTAACCTTCATAATCAATTCATGTAAACATTTGATTTGTATAAACAAGATTACGATCACGCTAGAATCTAAAATTGAATTGTGCGCTTGTGCGCATGTTTATTTTCATTTTGTTTATTTTTAATACATACTTCAAAAAATGTTTGTTCACACATGACTTCTTTGTTTATGACTAGATTTTAAGGATTCTTTTTTCGTTGAGTTCAGCTCCAATTAGGTATAATACCTATAGGAGCGAATAAAAATGTATTTGTTTAATTTGTTTAAAGTTAATTTTTAATTTGTTTGATTGCCAATACATTGGTGAACGGGGCTATCTATCTATGCATCTGCATATCTATCTAGAATAACTGCGTGCCCTATGTAAGTACATCAATGGTATCAACATAAATCTGCAGTGTTTGTGCTGCAATAGTAAGTATGCCATTTTTACTTTTGCATTTTTTTTTTGTGATCTTTCACTTGGCTCACGCTCGGTGCTGGCTGCCACACGCGTCATTCTCGTGCGTGAGTAGGTTTGCAACTGTTCAATTTTTTTTGTTAACTTGAAATTACGCAACCGAGGTGCATCCCCGGTGCCCCTGCTGATCATACTCCCGCGCAGGAGCAAAATATTAAGTTATTTATATTACCTATTCCGTATGATGGAGGTACAACATTCCCAGTCGAGTTGCTCTTTGAAGGATTATCTATAGATACTTGTCTCAATGGCCTCCCTCCATCGTGTGTGATCGCTGGTGGGTGATGGATGGCGGTAGTGTAGTGTAGTGTTATGTTTCACGTTATGTTGCACACTACAGGGTGGTGTCGGAGGCGCGCGGGCTGGCGGCGCTGCCGTCGCTGAACGGGTCGTCGCGCGTGCGCGTGGTGCGGGCGGACCGCGCGCGCCTCACGCGTCTGCCGCTCGACCTGTGCCGCCACGCGCCGCAGCTGCGCTCGCTGTCAGTACTCTACCCTACACTACCTACCCTACCCTACCCTACCCTACACTACACTACACCTCACTACGTGCGCGTGGTGCGGGCGGACCGCGCGCGCCTCACGCGTCTGCCGCTCGACCTGTGCCGCCACGCGCCGCAGCTGCGCTCGCTGTCAGTACTCTACCCTACACTACCTACCCTACCCTACCCTACCCTACACTACACTACACCTCACTACGTGCGCGTGGTGCGGGCGGACCGCGCGCGCCTCACGCGTCTGCCGCTCGACCTGTGCCGCCACGCGCCGCAGCTGCGCTCGCTGTCAGTACTCTACCCTACACTACCTACCCTACCCTACCCTACCCTACACTACACTACACCTCACTACGTGCGCGTGGTGCGGGCGGACCGCGCGCGCCTCACGCGTCTGCCGCTCGACCTGTGCCGCCACGCGCCGCAGCTGCGCTCGCTGTCAGTACTCTACCCTACACTACCTACCCTACCCTACCCTACACTACACTACACTACACCTCACTACGTGCGCGTGGTGCGGGCGGACCGCGCGCGCCTCACGCGTCTGCCGCTCGACCTGTGCCGCCACGCGCCGCAGCTGCGCTCGCTGTCAGTACTCTACCCTACACTACCTACCCTACCCTACCCTACACTACACTACACCTCACTACGTGCGCGTGGTGCGGGCGGACCGCGCGCGCCTCACGCGTCTGCCGCTCGACCTGTGCCGCCACGCGCCGCAGCTGCGCTCGCTGTCAGTACTCTACCCTACACTACCTACCCTACCCTACCCTACACTACACTACACTACACCTCACTACGTGCGCGTGGTGCGGGCGGACCGCGCGCGCCTCACGCGTCTGCCGCTCGACCTGTGCCGCCACGCGCCGCAGCTGCGCTCGCTGTCAGTACTCTACCCTACACTACCTACCCTACCCTACCCTACACTACACTACACTACACCTCACTACGTGCGCGTGGTGCGGGCGGACCGCGCGCGCCTCACGCGTCTGCCGCTCGACCTGTGCCGCCACGCGCCGCAGCTGCGCTCGCTGTCAGTACTCTACCCTACACTACCTACCCTACCCTACCCTACACTACACTACATCTCACTACGTGCGCGTGGTGCGGGCGGACCGCGCGCGCCTCACGCGTCTGCCGCTCGACCTGTGCCGCCACGCGCCGCAGCTGCGCTCGCTGTCAGTACTCTACCCTACACTACCTACCCTACCCTACCCTACCCTACACTACACTACACTACACCTCACTACGTGCGCGTGGTGCGGGCGGACCGCGCGCGCCTCACGCGTCTGCCGCTCGACCTGTGCCGCCACGCGCCGCAGCTGCGCTCGCTGTCAGTACTCTACCCTACACTACCTACCCTACCCTACCCTACACTACACTACACTACACCTCACTACGTGCGCGTGGTGCGGGCGGACCGCGCGCGCCTCACGCGTCTGCCGCTCGACCTGTGCCGCCACGCGCCGCAGCTGCGCTCGCTGTCAGTACTCTACCCTACACTACCTACCCTACCCTACCCTACACTACACTACACTACACCTCACTACGTGCGCGTGGTGCGGGCGGACCGCGCGCGCCTCACGCGTCTGCCGCTCGACCTGTGCCGCCACGCGCCGCAGCTGCGCTCGCTGTCAGTACTCTACCCTACACTACCTACCCTACCCTACCCTACCCTACACTACACTACACTACACCTCACTACGTGCGCGTGGTGCGGGCGGACCGCGCGCGCCTCACGCGTCTGCCGCTCGACCTGTGCCGCCACGCGCCGCAGCTGCGCTCGCTGTCAGTACTCTACCCTACACTACCTACCCTACCCTACCCTACACTACACTACACTACACCTCACTACGTGCGCGTGGTGCGGGCGGACCGCGCGCGCCTCACGCGTCTGCCGCTCGACCTGTGCCGCCACGCGCCGCAGCTGCGCTCGCTGTCAGTACTCTACCCTACACTACCTACCCTACCCTACCCTACACTACACTACACTACACCTCACTACGTGCGAGTGGTGCGGGCGGACCGCGCGCGCCTCACGCGTCTGCCGCTCGACCTGTGCCGCCACGCGCCGCAGCTGCGCTCGCTGTCAGTACTCTACCCTACACTACCTACCCTACCCTACCCTACACTACACTACACTACACCTCACTACGTGCGAGTGGTGCGGGCGGACCGCGCGCGCCTCACGCGTCTGCCGCTCGACCTGTGCCGCCACGCGCCGCAGCTGCGCTCGCTGTCAGTACTCTACCCTACACTACCTACCCTACCCTACCCTACACTACACTACACTACACCTCACTACGTGCGCGTGGTGCGGGCGGACCGCGCGCGCCTCACGCGTCTGCCGCTCGACCTGTGCCGCCACGCGCCGCAGCTGCGCTCGCTGTCAGTACTCTACCCTACACTACCTACCCTACCCTACCCTACACTACACTACACCTCACTACGTGCGAGTGGTGCGGGCGGACCGCGCGCGCCTCACGCGTCTGCCGCTCGACCTGTGCCGCCACGCGCCGCAGCTGCGCTCGCTGTCAGTACTCTACCCTACACTACCTACCCTACCCTACCCTACACTACACTACACTACACCTCACTACGTGCGAGTGGTGCGGGCGGACCGCGCGCGCCTCACGCGTCTGCCGCTCGACCTGTGCCGCCACGCGCCGCAGCTGCGCTCGCTGTCAGTACTCTACCCTACACTACCTACCCTACCCTACCCTACACTACACTACACTACACCTCACTACGTGCGCGTGGTGCGGGCGGACCGCGCGCGCCTCACGCGTCTGCCGCTCGACCTGTGCCGCCACGCGCCGCAGCTGCGCTCGCTGTCAGTACTCTACCCTACACTACTTACCCTACCCTACCCTACACTACACTACACTACACCTCACTACGTGCGAGTGGTGCGGGCGGACCGCGCGCGCCTCACGCGTCTGCCGCTCGACCTGTGCCGCCACGCGCCGCAGCTGCGCTCGCTGTCAGTACTCTACCCTACACTACCTACCCTACCCTACCCTACACTACACTACACTACACCTCACTACGTGCGCGTGGTGCGGGCGGACCGCGCGCGCCTCACGCGTCTGCCGCTCGACCTGTGCCGCCACGCGCCGCAGCTGCGCTCGCTGTCAGTACTCTACCCTACACTACCTACCCTACCCTACCCTACACTACACTACACTACACCTCACTACGTGCGAGTGGTGCGGGCGGACCGCGCGCGCCTCACGCGTCTGCCGCTCGACCTGTGCCGCCACGCGCCGCAGCTGCGCTCGCTGTCAGTACTCTACCCTACACTACTTACCCTACCCTACCCTACACTACACTACACTACACCTCACTACGTGCGAGTGGTGCGGGCGGACCGCGCGCGCCTCACGCGTCTGCCGCTCGACCTGTGCCGCCACGCGCCGCAGCTGCGCTCGCTGTCAGTACTCTACCCTACACTACCTACCCTACCCTACCCTACACTACACCTCACTACGTGCGCGTGGTGCGGGCGGACCGCGCGCGCCTCACGCGTCTGCCGCTCGACCTGTGCCGCCACGCGCCGCAGCTGCGCTCGCTGTCAGTACTCTACCCTACACTACTTACCCTACCCTACCCTACACTACACTACACTACACCTCACTACGTGCGAGTGGTGCGGGCGGACCGCGCGCGCCTCACGCGTCTGCCGCTCGACCTGTGCCGCCACGCGCCGCAGCTGCGCTCGCTGTCAGTACTCTACCCTACACTACCTACCCTACCCTACCCTACACTACACTACACTACACCTCACTACGTGCGCGTGGTGCGGGCGGACCGCGCGCGCCTCACGCGTCTGCCGCTCGACCTGTGCCGCCACGCGCCGCAGCTGCGCTCGCTGTCAGTACTCTACCCTACACTACCTACCCTACCCTACCCTACACTACACTACACTACACTACACCTCACTACGTGCGCGTGGTGCGGGCGGACCGCGCGCGCCTCACGCGTCTGCCGCTCGACCTGTGCCGCCACGCGCCGCAGCTGCGCTCGCTGTCAGTACTCTACCCTACACTACCTACCCTACACTACACTACACTACACCTCACTACGTGCGCGTGGTGCGGGCGGACCGCGCGCGCCTCACGCGTCTGCCGCTCGACCTGTGCCGCCACGCGCCGCAGCTGCGCTCGCTGTCAGTACTCTACCCTACACTACTTACCCTACCCTACCCTACACTACACTACCTCTCCTCCAACATAAACATATCCTATCTACCTATAGTCTATGCCGTTGTTGTTCAATTGAAGGCCTATTTATAAACCCTAAGAAAATCAGTTCAAGGTGGTGTGTTTGCAATCGGTACAGTTCGCACAATTTCGGCATAGAAACATGCTAGAAACCTCCGGTTTCAGCTAAAACATCGGCCCGATGTGGCCGAAACCAAAGGTTTCGCCGTAGGTATCCGGTAGCTTCGTTCGGTCACTAATAAACACCGGACTAATTATTTACCTCCTAATTTCAGTCCTCCAGAGATACATTCATAGCTAAACAAACCACCCCAACCACACCACGTGATGACTGTTACATACCTACCGAACTACCTTAATAACCACAGTGACAGTCAATTATATTATGAATAGCTTTAAAAAGGTACAGATTATTATTCTATATAAATGATGCTGGTACGGTCGATAAGTACCTACTTGTATTACGTAATTCCAACGCGGCCGCCGCCGGTGGACTCGTTGATATAGTCATTTAAAAACGAATAAAAATGTATTACACTCAGAATTGTAAAGTAAATCGAGTACCTAACTACCTCGGTATCAACTTGAAACGCGCTGCGCTACGAGATTTGAAATGAAAGTAGGTACCTTGTCAAAGTGAACGGTGTGGTATCCTCGCGCCTCGAGCCTCGCCTCGGTTATATCCCTGCGGAACTGAGCGACTAACGAGCGCACTCTCGCTCTCGCTCCCTCGGATAATCCCCGTCCACCGATCATCTGCATACAATACAGCTAAAAGTGCTGCTGTAGCCTCGCGACTCTATCTTTGCATAGCATTCATTTCATTCTGTGCCACCCCCTTACACCACCGACCACTTGAGTTGTAGTTTATTGGAAGAAATAGTTGTTACCCTAAATTGCATCTTATTTAGGGTAGTAGCAAAAAAGTTATATGATATTTTTGAACATTGTTCGAGATGGCTGATGGCTTTTACGTTTTCAACCACCATATCTTCGCCATTTTGAAAAAATTGCAAAAACTGAACCAACGAAAAAATTTACTGCGGCTCAAATATAACACCTGTAGAGGAGAACAGCCGGAAAACTGTACAGACATTCTAAAGCATACTTACGCAAGCTGAAACTGAGCAATAAGACTGTTTGTATAACACGATTGTACAGGATATAATATGGCTTTGAGACATCAACTCGAAGCTTGTTTACAACCAATTTCTCTGAGGCCAGGACCTTTTCAGTGTAGGTACGTCGGCAAACAAATTTATGCTGAGACCGAACCAGTTCTATGTTTTTTATAAGATTGAGTGTATTTTATGAAAGCACTATCTAGTCCGGTGTCCTACCTAACTAGATACAAAGTTTGTTTCAGTGTCAACGACAGACAGTTACCTACAGGTACAATATCGTTACAGGGATGTGAAGTCTAACTTCCTGGACGCGATGCCGGACCTGCACGAATGCTCCGAACTGCGCGTACTGTGAGTACCTACTTACACTAAACTAATAAAGCCTACAATCCCTTGTTTAGTAAACATTAACGTAAGTATTCAAAAATGTGGACGAAGTTCGCCTCATACGAAAATGAAGCCACCCAAGTGTACCGGGTCTTCTTGTAAATTAAATACTAGGCCTCACGCACACAATCATGTAGGTACTATCGCCGAGTGAGTGATGTTTGTTTGTTGGTAAGTGAAGTCTTGTTTGTATGTACGTGTGTTGTGTATGTGTGTTTAAGGGACGTGTCGTCTAACGAGATCTCGTGGATGCGCGCGGAGTCGCTGCGCGGGCTGCGGCGGCTGCACGACCTGGTGGCGGCGCGCAACCGCCTGCGCGCGCTTCCCGCTGATCTCTTCCGCCACACGCCAGACCTCCAAGTGCTGTGAGACTACACACCGCTACACTACACTACACTACACTACACGCTACACTACACTACACTACACGCTACACTACACTACACGCTACACTACACTACACTACACGCTACACTACACTACACTACACGCTACACTACACTACACTAAACTACACGCTACACTACACTACACGCTACACTACACTACACGCTACACTACACTACACGCTACACTACACTACACTAAACTACATGCTACACTACACTACACGCTACACTACACTACACGCTACACTACACTACACGCTACACTATACTACACTACACTACACGCTACACTACACTACACTACAAGCTACACTACACTACACGCTACACTACACTACACTACACGCTACACTACACTACACTACACGCTACACTACACTGCACTACACGCTACACTACACTACACGCTATACTACACTACACGCTACACTACACGACACGCTACACTACACTACACGCTACACTACACTACACTACACGCTACACTACACTACACTACACGCTACACTACACTACACTAAACTACACGCTACACTACACTACACGCTACACTACACTACACGCTACACTACACGACACGCTACACTACACTACACGCTACACTACACTACACGCAACACTACACTACACTACACGCTACACTACACGACACGCTACACTACACGCTACACTACACTACACTACACGCTACACTACACTACACGCTACACTACACTACACTACACTACACGCTACACTACACTACACGCTACACTACACTACACTACACGCTACACTACACGACACGCTACACTACACGCTACACTACACTACACGCTACACTACACTACACGCTACACTACACTATACTACACGCTACACTACACTACACGCTACACTACACTACACGCTACACTACACTACACTACACGCTACACTACACGACACGCTACACTACACGCTACACTACACTACACGCTACACTACACGCTACACTACACGCTACACTACACTACACGCTACACTACACTATACTACACGCTACACTACACTACACGCTATACTACACTACACTACACGCTACACTACACGCTACACTACACACCACTTTGTTGCAATCAGATATTGATTCTGATATTTTTTTACGTTTCGGTATATGCACACGGTGCTTCATTGAAAACGGAAACATTTTCAAAATTGTATTTTCCATTGTTTAGAAGGCTGCTTAATTTCGAAATTGTTGCAACAGCGCTACGTATTGGTATCCCTAAACACATTTTGCGACCATCAAACGCAGAAATAGTGCGATAACCTCGGAGAAAACTCGACTACAATCTTTATACCTAAACTAGAATGCCAGCTTGTACAAAGTACTACCTTTTACCACCTTTTACCCGTGTACAGTAGTAGGCAGAATTTATTTCCACGTATAAAATTGGAAATACTTCGTAATATCTTTACTTATGTAGTAACGAGGCGACGCGTTTATCGACAGTAGCGAGGGTTCAAGATCGTTAAATTAGGAACTCGATCTCACCCCGACCGAGCCGTGGTCGATTCACGTTATTAAACTGCCATTCGGCGAGGTCGGGGCGCTCGGGGGGTCCGAGGCTCGTTATCGCCAACCTTCCCTGCGACTTTAGTAGACGGTTGGAACGATTCCCAATTAGATACGCGAGTAGTCAGGAACGCAATCGAGAGGTTCCCTTGATTGGAATAACTTTTATCATGTTGCCGCGAGACGGCTATTCTTATTACGGATGTATAATGTTATCTGGTTCAGACTAGGTATTTTATGACTAGCTACATAATATGTATTACGTTTGAAGTGTCACTCAGGCAGATTACGGCGTATGTTAGTAAAATCCCGTTGGCCAACCTTGGGTATGGTACTCTATAAACTGTCCACTGAACGATCCGTAGGTAAATTCTAGTCTCAAAATTTTTAAAAATGTGTCCTATCCTCAAGGGGTAAAATGTACCAAGTTTTAACAGAATAGATTCAATCTCTACGAAGTTAAATAGTAACAAACTACACACACATACAACACAAACTTTCGCATTTAAGAACATTTTCTGCCACCTTGTTAATAATAATAATCCTGGGACATTTTTTCACACACGGTAATCTGACCTCAAACTAAGCAGAGCTTGCACTATGGAAACCGAATAACTGATATGTTTATTTTCAGGAATCTGGAGGATAACCAGATCGAACACATCGACATGGAGGCTTTCCTCCCAATATCAAAGTTAGAAGACCTGTAAGTTCTTTAAACCTTCTCTTGATATTGACTAGGTAGGTACTCATTATTATTTTTGATCACAAATTCAGCTTCGTAATACATAGGTGAAAACTAACAAAGACCTCAATATATTACACCGATGTAGCAAGGTGTCGAAATTATTTTATATAAAAGTTTAAGACAGATCAAAAAAGTTTACCATCCTGTTACGGATTATGTGAGTGAGGCTAGTCGCTTACGCCGACCATAGACGTTCAAATCATTTGATCACTGGTTCAGATCGGTCAAACTTTTTGATCAAATAGTACTAAGATCAGTACAGACAGTCACGTCAATTTGATAAAACTTTGCAGGAACTTGGGCAACAACGTGTTCCCGACGCTGCCGGCGAACGGGCTGCAGCGGCTGCTGCACCTCAAGGCGCACAACAACCCGCACCTGCGACACTTCCACCCGCCGGAGCTCTTCCCCAGGATACAGGTACCTACCTACCTGCCTACCTACCTACCTGAGCTAGCCTGGTATGTTGAATCTCTCACGTGTGTCAGACGCTGGTGCTGTCGTACGCGTACCACTGCTGCGAGTTCATGCCGCTGATGGAGGGCGGGACGGGCGGCGGGGCGGCGGGGCCGGCGGGGCTGGCGGGGCTGGCGGGGGGCGAGGAGGCGGCCGGCCTCACCGACTACGTCATCGTGCCGCCGCACCACGTCGACCTCGCCGCCTGGGCCAACGCCACCGACGTCTGGGCACACTACCGTTAGTACCTACACTACACTACACTACACTACATACCTAACCTCACCATTCCTTTATTTTTTTCGCTGTAATCTGTGTTTTTTCGCTGTAGTCAACACAGGACTACATCTACATGAAAGTCCTCATCCATTTTTTTAGGAAGTTATTAAATAGGATAAAGTTATTTAATTCATGTTATTGATTTATGGTCTAAATATACTGCACTTTAGTCAACTGCATTGCAACCAAACTGGGTTTTTGCGCTGGCAATGCAGACCGTCTGTTAAGACACTTTGGCGTGGGTACAGAAACTATGAATCACAGAAAATTTGGTTGATATCAGAGCGATCACTAAATGGTTGTACTCGTATGAATTGCAAATTGTAATTGATGGCTAAGGTTCGCT